>VZTG01000856.1:0-52461 GCA_013397845.1 Melanocharis versteri | reverse complement strand
CCCCGGCCTGGCCCCTGCTGCACCGGCCCCGCCGCCGCCTACCCCGGCCCCTCATCTCAGCGGTGTGCCGGCCGCCCTTCCTGCGCCCCCGGGCCCTGGAGGGCCGTCTCCTCGCCCCGAGGGGGCAGCGGGCTCCGCGGGCTCCCCATGTGCCCCCCCTCACCCCGGAGCTGCGGGCTCCGCTAGCCCGCCACTTCCCCTGCTCACCCGGGGTTTTAACTCTCCCCGGCCCCGCCCCTCCTCCCCGGGCCGGGTCCCTGTGCCGGCGGGGGGCCCGGGGCTGATCCCCCGCTTGCCCGGTGCGGGGCTTGCCGTTGCCGGGCGCGGGGGCTGCCGCCGCGGCGCGCCTTCCTCCCCCTGCCCGCGCCAGGGAAATTGCGGGTGACACGTGTGCGGCTCCGCCGAGCCCCTCAGTGCCCCGGAGCTGCGGCTTTTATGCCGAAAGCGATTTCCGAGTTTCTCCGGGGCTTCTGGTTTGGGGGGCGATTCGTAGGATTCCCTGACCGCCCCGGTCGCAGCGCAGGTCCTGCATCTAAGCCCCTCTGAGCTCCTTCCAGACTCTCCTAAGCCAGATCCGTGCCTCTTTGAGGTAGGTCAAGGTTATTGTGCTCTTCATGCAGTGGATGGGGAAACTGGAAATGTGGACAGACTGTGGGATTTCCTCAAGGTCACCCTGGGAATTGGACCCCAAGCATCTTCTGTCTTGCTGCACCCTCTGCAGCTGCTGGGCTTCTGCTGGGTGAGGGTGAAGTTGTGGAAATCGGATTTTCCAATGCCCCAGCCTCTTTCCTGCAAGGCTTCTCAGCTTTTAGTTTATACGCTTTGCCAGGTGTCAGGGCAGGATCCCAGCTATATTTATTTGGCCTAATGTCTTTTAGCTATTAGATGTTTACGGTTAAATAGTGGGTGTTTTTACCATAGTATGTTAATCTCTGAGAGTCTCGCTGTTGTTAGGATCTGACTTCGTGGTGTTACTGCTGCTGTTGGGATGGTATCTGCAGTGATTTTGATCACTGCGAGTATCTGTGGCTTTGCTTTTCAAGAACTCGCTTCTTGGCGGTGCCAACAAAGGGCAGCTGAACTAGAGTGGTACTGATAACGATGTATCGTGCGGGACTCGGGTGGTGGTTGTCTTCTTGTCCTCTACTTCTGTTTTGCTTTGCAGGCTGTTATAAACAAAGGAGTAGGTTTAATAGCAAGATTTAATAGCAAGGTTTAATAGGAGGAATTCCTCTAACCTCTTCCTCAGAAAATAAACACCAGGATTTAATGAGGGTTTACTCCTTTGAATGTCTTGCCTGTAGGATTTTTAACTGCGTGCTACTACTTGTAGTTGTTCATACAGGTGCAGTTTTTCTCCGGGTGCTGTGTCCTTGGGCTCATCTGTTCACCGAGTGCCTGTCGTAGTAAGGAGCGTTATGTTTTGAGGGTGCTGGCGATCTGTGGCACAGGTGGATGGCTGAGTTGGAAAAGGGATCAAATCTGTGTCGTAAATTGGAGCCCTGCTCTGCTCAAGTCTGCAGTCCTGTTTGATGGCCAGCAATCTTGTTAATGTCTTACTAGGATGCCAGGGCTGTCAAGCATCCTCCTGCTGCTGTTTTAGGAAGGGGTAGTGTGCTGTATTAAGTTACTAAAAGGTAGAAATCACCGACAGCCAGTCAAGGCCATTTGCTCCCCTTTTCCTGCCAAGATTTAAATTAGTGGGCAAGATGGGGGAAATACCTACCTGGCTGGCCAAGGTGACAGCAGCATGTCCATGTGAAAGCAGCTTCCTGCTCACTTGTGCATCATGTTTTGTCTTGTAGGTCTCTGGCAGGGCAAAGGTGTGATGGAGAGAAGGGACGGAGGTGCAGTGACTGGTGGTTGCTGTGCCTTGAAACCTGGGAGCCATAGGATTTGGAGCTGTGCTCTGATAAGGGAAATTCGGGGAAAGTCTTGCTTAGAAGCTGTAAGCATTTCATGTGCCTATACAGCTGTTCTTGCATAACTGTTGTCATCCTGAGAATTGTGAAATAGTGGGAGGGAGAAATTTCCCAGATTAGGGCAGCTGTGTTTCCAGGTGAGTAAATGTTGTGCTGTGTTTAGCTAGAATAAAATCCGTGTGTAGAGCCAGCATCCCTGACCAGGGGTCCAATTCTGCAGATTCCTGTGAGAACAGCTTTTCCTCGAGGGTCAAAGCCCGATCTAGGGAACACCATTGTTGCAGGGTGTGTGATGACCAGGCAATGCTGTGAAAATAGTTAAATATCTTTGGCACTTCTTGAGGAATACACCCGGTGTTGATAGTTGGGTGTGCAGCTGCAGCGTGAGCTACAGGTTGTGCCCTGGATGGGGGAAATGTCAGGAGCCCCAGGAAAGGGGCTGTGACCTGGTGCTGACCTTTTGGACAGCAAAGGGCACAGAGATACAGCAGGAGCTGATGACTCAGCAAGAAGACCCCAGACTGTCTGGGTGCACAAACCATAAGAGTATAAAAGCCCGTGAATGCTTTTGTTGGGGGTCCCTCCTCAGAGGCACCAGGTCAAGCTGTTTTTGTGTCACTGCACCACGATTAAATTACTTAGAGGATCCAGACATCTGAGACTGCTGTGGGAAACCCAGGGCTGAGCCAGTAAGGAAACCCTGTCTGCCTGTGTGAGCGTGGGGTGTGCAGGGAGCCAAGAGGGGCACCCATGGGGTCACTGGAGCCATCTGCTGTGAAGGGACTTTGGTCCCAGCAATGAAAGTCTGGAGTGGGGGGAGTGTGACTGACAGAGTGGCTCCTGGATGGTCAGACAGGAAAGTTTCCTTAACACACTCTGGGTTTTATCTGAATAATCTGAAGCCAGGAGGCTGCAAGGTGGGTGACTGATCAGTTGTTCCTTCTTCCTCAGCAAGGAGTACCTGGGTGTGGTGTAAGGATGCATGGTCTCCATCTCTGGTCCTCCAAAGGGTCAGGACTTGGGTTTGCTGCTGGGCTGGCAGTTACTTGTTTCACTGATGCTGGCAAGCCTCTGGACTCTCACCCCACTATGGAAATAAAATGCTCTTGGGGGATAATTGCCAGATTCACAGTAGCTACTGGAAGGTGGGATGTCCTCGTGAAGTCCGAGGGATGAAAGGCTTGTGCAGTGGGAAGAAAAGTTTAGCAGCATTGACCATAAGTGCAGAGGGAATCATGTCCCCTGGTGCTGACTAGCAGCAGGTCTGCCTTGTTCCACATGATGCTTGCTTCTGTCACTTGATCTGTGGTCTCACTTGCAGGCAGGGAACTGCAAATCTTTTGCACTGCCAACTTTCCAGTGCCAGCAAGATGTCTTGCGCAGGGTGTATCTCCTAATGGGCTGGGTTTATCTGCCTAAAATCACATTGTGCTGTCAGAATGCCATAACAGAGCTTTGAACTAGGCCCCAAGGGGAAAGGAAAAGGGTTGGAAAAATGCAAAATATTTTTTTCCGTTGTTAGGAGAGCCTGGGCTGAGGAGATGATGTGTAACCCAACCAGGTTTGGAATGGCTGGGACAAATGATCCTGAGTGCTGCAGTTCATGTGTGTTATGATAGGATGCTAATGCCCTGTGAAGGGAGTTTCTACAGTTTCCCCTTTTCTAGGCTGTTATAGAACAGAGATGTATTTCTTCCTAAACCTCCCTTCTTCCTGGCCTTCCTTTTTCAGAGTTTTTTTTCCCTTCTGTTTTTTTTTTTGTTTGTTAGTTTTGTGGGTTTGTTTTTTGGTTTTTGGGGATTATTTTTGCTTTGTTTTTCCCTAGAATTAAATTTCTACACAGCTGTTGGCCTGTCAGTGGTGCGCCAGTGGCCCGTCAGTGGAGTCCCAGAGCTGAGCACCTTCACCCTTTACTGGAGTAAGTTGATACAGCTCTGACAGATAGTGGAGCAAATTTGGTTTTCACCAGCTGAGTTTGAGCCGTCATGTGGGAGCCTTGAGCAACAGGAAGAGTCTGGTCCCACAGCCTGTTTAGCCTGTCTCTTACGAGTTTGTTAATGTCCTGTTAGGCTCCCAGTTGGACATGTCTTTCTCCCAGCTGCCTCTGCTCTCCTGTTAAAATCTGCAATACTGTGTAGGACAAATGTCTGTACTGCTCCTTCTACAGCAACAGTGCAGGATGGGGAAGAATCTGCCTGTTCACAGCATTCTGCCGTCTGCTACTGCAGATACATAAGGACTGGTAATTCTTCTTTTTACATCCATGATGCATTCTCCTAAATCCTTAACTGTGTTTTCAGGAAATGCGAAAGCCTGCTTTAATACCCATGTTTGCATATTCAGGCTCTCTTAGAAGTGACCAAACATCTGCACTGCTACAGGTTGGGAGAGATGGAATTGTCAATTACTTATCATGGCAATTGAGCTAGAGATGCTGCCCGTGGTAGGCAGTACATTGTTTTTATTTGTTGCTCTTGAACATGTTGAACACCATGCCTGTGTTCCATGGTGTATTCCTCATAAATGGCTGCATGGACTCCAGCCTTGCTGGAGCCAGTTGTCTTGTCTGTCTGCAGTGAGACAGCAGGGACGTGACTGCAAGGGTCTCTACTCTGCCGGAGAGGTGTCTGAGGTCTGACAGGGCCGTGTGTTTCAGCTTCTCTGGCACCATGATTTAATGAAGCCATCCTCCTTCAGCAAGGCTGAGTCCTTTGGCTGTACCTGCTTAGGCTGGGGACTGTCACTTGGCCATATCCAGCTAACAGTGGCAGCTTGCTAGAGCTAACGCTGTGTTGCTCCAGCTAATCCTAACAGCAGATAAATATTTTTTTCCTGTCCTCTTCTGTTTGCCTTCCAGCACAGAGATAGCAGGAAGGAGAAGGTGGATTGAGCTGTCCAATGCCAAACTTGGATGTTGCTTTAACCTTGCAGTATCGATTGCCTGGTAGTTCAAGTTATTGTGAAGATAAAGTAACAGGAGGTACAAAAGCTTTAGAAAACAAGGCAAAATCCCAGACAAACCTGATGAAAAGACCTTGTCACACTGGGTGGTTTGGATTTCTGTCTGACGGTTTCCTCTTACACATCTGCAAATATAAAAGCTTTGAACATTTTCTGCCTTAGGTGGGCTGTTTACATGGAGATTATATGCTTGGGGAGGGGAGAGGCACCCGGGCAGCAATGCTTGCTCTGTATGAGAAGTAATATGATGGGTTACTGTTTATTTAATTTATGGGGTCTCTGTTGATCTTAATTTAGTACAGCCTGTGGTGAGCTGCTCACAGGGATGCAGTCTTATTTTATTTTGTTAAACTTTTTCATAGCCAGTATTTGTTGTCATTTTGGTAATCCTGTTGTGGGTGGGTGACTGCGTCTTGTCAAACCTTCCTGTGCCCTGCTCTTTCCTTTGGCACAGATGCTGGTGTATGGCATAGCAGGAGAGCTGTCTGGATTTTTTTTCTTTCCTGTGTCTGAGGCATTTATCCAGAACCCAGGAGGAGGGAGGTTGGTTTTGACCCAGCTAAGTTTCCCCAAATAGCATGAATTCAAGGAGCTGGAGATGACTAAGTCACATCAAAGACTGTGCCTGCCCCACCTGAAGTTTTGACTCTATGGCTGGGGCTCATACTCTCAATTTAAAAGCTGTCCCAGCTATGAGGAGCTTTGTGGACAGGGTGGGGAGAGGGAAGGAGAAGGAAATCTTCCCCTCTTATATAGGACAGCGATGCTTCTGCACTGAGTGAGTAACTGGCTTGGAGGAGGTGTTTGGGAAGAGAGTTATGGGCTTTTCTTTTTTTAATTAGAGCACAACGATAGGGGACTTTCAGCAAATGGTTTTAGTAGGAGAGAGATGCTGTGGAAGTGGGTGAGTGGTTTGAATCAAGCCAGAAAGAAGTCCAGTAGCCATGATCCTTCATTTCTGAATTCAACTGTGTCTTTCAGTGAAGCCTTTTTGCTTTGACGAGGGGCTGTGCTGTGTGGTATGAGAGCTCCAAGCTGGACGAGTGCTGGCTTTGTGTGGATAAGTGCCTGGTATGAAGCTGTAGCGTGTGTTGTTCTTAGTCTGGGCCAGACCATCTTCATTTCTGCTGCTGCTGCATCTCTGTCTTTGTCACTGTGGTGTCTGACACCTTACTGCCCTTAATGGGTGTGCTGCCTGCACGCTCTGACAGAGAAAAGGGCAGTTCCTTGTTGCCTGATGGGTGTGATGGGATGGAAACACCTTCTTCAAGGCCATGTGCAGACTGGGAGCACATTTGGTGCCCTGTTCAGTGCTGTTCTCTTTGCTCTGTGATAGAGATTTATAAAAAAGAAGGAATTGTGTTTTAGGGACAGGCTGTGTGAGGGGCTTACTGTGAGTTTGGGTACTGCTTTCTCCTTTGCTACAGATTTAGAGCCTGACCTGGGGTAAGCAATAAAAAGTCTGATCCTATGCCTTGCAATCAAATGGGAACAGCAGCACTTCCAGGGCTTTGCCACTTACACACAATGGCCGTGGTAGCTGTTGCAGAAGGTATGATCTGATCTAGTAAATGGTCTCTTCTTCTAGGTGTTTAATTTCCCTTTTTCAGTTTGTGTTGGCTTTCTCAAGGATAGCGGTACTAGCTTTCTTTTCCATGCCCTAAGCAAGTTGAGCTCTTCTCTATAAGGCAACAGGAGCACTTGTTGTTTATGAAGGCTATTTTCTAAGTGTAGTAGTTTTTTTAAGGACATAAAACTCATTGTCTTGGCCCGACCCCCTTCCCCTGAACTGTCCCACTTGCTTTGTTAGCTGCTAAATGTGTGCATGACCTGAGCAGCTTTTCGATGACCTGAGTCTTTTCGATGCCTTTTTTATTTTTTGCAGGAACTTACAGTGTAGCTTCACTGGTGCCTCATTCTGGTTCTTCAAATCTAATGGAGAGCTTGGAGGAAATAGCTTGGATACTGAAGTGATAAGCACTACAGAAATGCCAGACGCTATATAAACAACTAAACTCAGCCCCCGGCCCTTCCTTAAAGAGGGATGATTTGCAGAAATACTTCAACAGATGGTCTGAATTTGGCTTTGGAAAGGGGGGAAGAAATGCCAGGTCGCTGCTGAGCTGTGTGTGGGCGCGTGCCCACGTGCGCCATGCAGCGTGTTCCCTGCTGGCACGCTCCTGGGAGGCTGAGCAGGCTGCTCCCACAGCCTCCCTGTGCTCAGGAGGCATCTGCACACCGCTGACTCAGTCTCTGTGGCTCTGCCAGGGCCCTGTGTGGAGCAAGCTCCCGTTTTCCCTGTGGTGAGGTTCAGCTGTGCCCGCTCGTCAGGCTGGTCTGGTGGAGGTGAGGCATGGGCAGTTTGCAGACACATGGGGTCAGCTTGTGGGAGAGACGCTGCAGAGCTGCTGTGCAGCTCGTGAGATACTGCTTGGCACACAGGTGAGATTGTAGGAAGGCTGTAGGGTCATCTGACACTGGGTTGTCCCTAGTGCTGGTGCAGTTTCCTGGACCTGTGTCAGTGCAAATTGAGGTGGTGTGGAGCTGGAAACAAATGGATCAGCTGTGGTGAAGGGCATGTGCTGTTTGGACACACCTGTGCATACGTGTGAGCTGACAAACTTGCTGGCAGCCTGAAAAGGAGTGGCATCAACAAGGGTTTACATGTCATGGCTGGGGACCCTGATGAACCCTGGCAGAGCTGGCTGCTGTGGCCAGCCTCCCCTCTTCCTCTCCTTGATGAGATTACTGCTCTTGCAGGGGAGAACATTTACCCCAGAGTGCTGCATCACGTCTTGAGTGGGCTCTGCTCTGAGGCAGGCAGGTTCCCATGTCAGTAGTCACAGCTGACTCCAGTGGCGTTATGGATTGGAGCCCAGAAGTCCTTGTCCAAGGACCTCTGGAGCAGAACACTGTGTCTAGTTCCTGCATTGCCAAGCTGTTGCTAGTCTTCCAGGGCAAGGTGCCTGTTCCACTGCTCACTGGCATGACAATCCCTTGTTTCTACTGCTGCCTGCTGTTGCTGCCACGCACTCTTTGTGAGACAGTGTTGGTGATTAGAGCAGGGTCGTGAGGTGCCCTTCAGGAGTGATTTTTGTTTGGAAACTTTCTGAAAACAGGTCTAATTCTTAAGCAATGCAAGATGAATTGCTTCCATGAGGATGTGTCAGGTAAATTCTTGTGGTTACATCTGTCAGGTAGCAGCATTGCACTGCGCATACGGAGTAGCCACATGAGACATCTGATGTTCAGAGAATGACTTTCCAAGTTTGATACACTTCACTTTTTCCTCTTTTTCCTTTCTTGTGTTACTCAGCTCCCTGCATTCTATTTAGGTGAGCAGGACTGGATGTGTTTTCATTTGCCTTTAGCCTCCAAAATATATTGTCTTCCTGCTGGGAATGCCTTGCCTGCCTTGCAGCCTGCTGATTCACAGCACTCTGCGTGAGCAGGGAGCTGGTGAATGGATTTTGCCACAGACTCCTGAGCCATCAGGCGGTGGTTGCAGTCCCCTTGACAATTCCTCTGCTTGTCACAGAGTGTGTATGAGTTTCCCTGGAGGAGCTGCTAACCCTTTCAGAAGCAGCATGACCTATGTGGGACTTCTGATGCGCATTTAGCAAGGAACCATTTTGCTGTGATCTGAACAGTTTTGGCATAAGAAAAACAGCTGAGGTGGGAGGCGAGATGTGCTGTTGGCAATGCAGGAGTGGAGCAGTTGCGTTCACATACCCCCACAGCAAAGGGACTGGCAGCAGCAGTGTCCTGTGGCTGAGAGGCAAGGAATATTGACTAACATGACATTTAAGTGGCATTTCTTCTAGTGCACTGGGAGCATTAGTGAAATTCTGCCTTTGGCGCTGAGAAGTAATGAGATAAGCTTTGTTCTTCAGAAAGGTCTTTACCTGCTGTTGCAAAGTGTTTGGAAGGCTGGGAAATGTCCTTTTGTTATCCTGTCAATTCTCCATGTCTGGTCTCTTGTACAAAAGGCACCTGAAATACAGCCTTGGCTCTAGTAGGCAGCTGAGCTTGCAGCCTGTACACCAGTGTTGGCATTCTTGCATGGTGGCTCGATGCTTCTCTGTCACCTTGCCTGAGGTGGAGCTTAGCTCCTGACTCCAAAGGGTGACGCAGGAAGGATCCATCCTTTCACGCCCTGAGGTCCTGTTTCGTTAACCTGCAATATTGTAGCGTTGGTTCCCATGCCAGTGGCTGATGCTCTCGGTGCACTGTGGCTTTGCTACGGGGACAGGATGCGGGGTTTATGGGATGCGTTGCAGTTCCAGCCAGGCTCAACAGTCCTTCTTTGGGACTCTTGAGTGACAGCTATCACTTGACATACAGACCCACAGGGCTCTGGGTTACTAGGCCTTTTAAATAATTTTGTTCGGGGCCCAGAAGCTCTTATCTCCCAGGCTTCCCTGGAGGGATTCTTGTTCTGTTTTATTGTTGTATATTGGTTTACTTTATTGGTGCACTCAGCAGGCTGCTGCAGGCTGCTGCCAAGAGGAACTGCCCTGCTTCCACTCCTGCCTCCTTTTGCTTGTGTCAACACAAGCATTTGTGTGTTCACAGCTATGCATGACCTGGGGATAGCCCTGGTCCAAAAAGTTGCTGGGGAAAGGAAGAGCAGTAGCCTGAAGTTATGCTGGACAAGTGGTTGAGTAACCACAGTCTCTGCTGGGAAAGTAGATCATGTGGCACTTTCCAGGGGCTAAAAATCCGTGTTACTGTTCCCTTCATGAAAATCTTTGCACCTTCTCCGCCAACACACCGTCAAGACTGCATGGAGCCTGTACCAGTGCCTCTTTGTGCAGGAAAAATTGTGTTGTGCTACCCTTCTGCAGCACTGGGTCTCCCCTGGTGCCTGGGTGTAGATTCTCTCTTTGATGCAGAGAGAGCGTCATGCCTCTATGACACTTAAAATTCACATAGCATAGCAGCCAGAGAAAGGTGGTGGCATTTCACATCTGGTAGGGATGGCCCTGTGTACTGCCAGATTGCATGCAGCATAGGAAGAAGTGGGAAGAGAGGGAAAAAAAGCCCACAATGCCTCTGCTTTGCTTCAGCACAGTCCCCTTGTGCTTACAGGAAAAGCACATCCTTCAGAAAGTACTTGGTGAGCGTGTGTCCTTGGAGGTGCCAAGAAATATGACCAACTTCCTCTCCTCTTCCTCTCTTTCCCTTGCATGCCGGGAAGTGGTGACAGTTCCTAGCAGCCACCTCAATGTGAACACAGCTGATGCTGAGCCTTCCTCTTCAGGGGTGACAGAGGTTAGGGATCTGCTTACCCTTGAGCTGGAGGGATGGGAGGCTCCTCTCTGAGCATACCTGAACCTTGCTGGAATTGTGTGTCTCTTTCCTGGTGTCCTTTTGCTTCTCCCTGCTGCAGCCTGTTCTGTTTCTGAAGGCTCTGTTCCCATTTTGACATGGGTGGTGCAACTGTCCCTACTGCCTGCCTCCATTGCCAGATTGGTTTAGGGAGCGTGTTGGGATTGCCTAACTTGGGTAAGGTCACACTGCAGGCTCTGCATGCTGCCTGTCTGGCTGAGCTGTCTGGCTGACTTCGGGGCTGTGGAGGAGGTGGGACTGTATGAGGAGCATCACATGGCTGGATGATGGGCGACTTGCAGCCCTTGGTGCTGCTCCAGGGCTTGTGGCTGCTGGTGCCATGTGGTACGGTGGGAAAGGGGCTGCCAGCAGGGTCCCAGGCTCAAAGCAGCAGGGTGTCATCCCAAGGCTTGTGGTGTGCTCTGGGTCACAGAGATAGGAAGAAACAAGCTGGCCGGCCCTTCGGAGAGAGGATCCTGTGTCTATCATTGCTGGGTGAATGAGCAGGGATTTTGCACATTAACCAGGCAGCAGCTGGGCTGAGTGAGCCGTAGGGTGCCAGCCGCAGCACTCCTGTGCTTCTCCAGAAGCTGTGTCAAGGCAAGTACTTCATGCTCTCTCACAGCTATTATGAAAGAGCCTGGGTTTGCTTCACTCTTCTCTCCCTTTGCCCTCCGGGCATGCTGGGCTTGTTTGAATTAATGTAATTAGCACATGCCTTATTAGCTCACTAAGGCACAAAGAACTCATGTATATTTGTAGCCAGGTTAAGCAGCCCCTATTAATTTAATAACCGTGTCCTCCTCAGTGCATGGCAACAGTTAATCACTGGTGGTGACTCAGGACCAGTCAGTATGGAGGAAATTTGGGCAAGGTGTGTATGTGTTCGGTTCTCTTTTGTTGTGTTTTGTTTTTATTAATGAGCAAAGCTGTGAAGGGAACTAGCAGCAGGCACAGTAGATGGAAGGGAACTTTCAGTGCGGGTTTACTAAACAACCAGCCCTGGATATTTCCTATGCTCTACGCTGTCAGTAGAAAAGGATCTGTAGAATGAATCAGCGAAATATGACACAGACTGGGAGGCGGAATTTACAGAAATAAACTTTAGCAACCCACGCTTGAACTCTGCTCCAATCAGGTTATATGCTAGGTACCGATAGTAATTTTGCTTCATTGTCTACTCGATTTCCCTTTGGTGATTTTGAGGCAGAGGAAGTGGCTAGCGTATTCTGGTGCTGCTCGTATTTGAGACTGCAAAAGAGCAAGATTCTTGTAAAAGGACAAAAATAGTTGCGAGTAATTCCGTTTCCTGCAGCACTGTGGTCCTCAGTTCCTTTTGCTGTTCTGGGTCTTGCCATGCACAGCACTCAGCTAGGTCCCATGGCATGCTGCCAGGATGTTTGCCACCAGGTGTTTGGGGGGTTTGGTTTTTGTTCTTGGGTTTGTTTTTTTTTTTTCTTTCTTTTTTCACAGAAGCTGCAGATTATGGTTTGTGCTCCACCACTCTGGAATGATGCAGTCTGTGAGTCCGGGATGGTGGCATATATCTCTGTTCCAGTAGTCTTGCATGTGGGATGCTAAAGTCCTGCACTGATTTTAAAACTAGTGAGTTAAGCATTTTGGGGGCTTTTTTCAGCCAAGACCACTTTGCGTGCACAGGAGACTTCCTGCATTTCTTCTCTTCTTCCCCCTTCTTCAATAATCACAGGTTGTGCTCTTTGTGGTGAGCATAAGCTGGGAGGAGGAGCATGAAGAATGGTACTGGAAAGCTGTTGATGCGCTTGCACTGTTTTGGTCAGGTTTTCTATGAGTAACTGTTGGGATGAGATGCAGGTGTCCTGCCTGCTCCTACGCCCTCTTTTTATTTTACCCGTTTGCTCTTTCTGCCTAGTACGCTTGGGCTTGCAAGGCCTAGACTGTTCTTGGCCATCATGAGCTTGTGCAGGAGCATCATTGAGAAGATGAAGCTGTTATAGTCAAAGAGACAATGAAATTCCATGGAACTGGACGAAAGTGTGTATGTGCTTGTAATAATGTGCCCTCTTGCTGCATCTGGCAGGGGACCAAGTCCCCAGGCTCCAGCAGAGATGGTGAGTTCTGGCTTGCACCTCTGCTGAGAACCTGGACCTCCTGGGAGGTTCGGAAGGAAAACAAGTCTGAGATCCCCATGGAGTGACAGAGGATGCACACAAGTCTTGCTGCAGCAGATTGAAGCAGATAAATTTTTTTCTACTTTCTTAGAGCCTGTTCTCAGGAGAACTCAATGTTTTAATGAAGGCTATGTGAGTGGTTAGTGGAGTGAGGAAGTGTGATGGGGAAGGATCTGCAGGGGTGCCCATGTGAAGTTTCTAACAGGTGCATTGAAGTGGGAAAAAAACCCAAAAAAGTCTGAGGGAAGATAAATACCTGCTGGAGTACCTCAGATGCTAGCCAGAGATGGTGATTTCCCTCCCCTCCCTCTTTTTTCCTTTGTTTCAGGAGCAGGAAGGGACGCTGCTTGGCTGATGGTGGCTCAGAGCTATGAAATGCTTGGTACACACCAGGACAGCTTTTTTAGCTGGTGTTGTGGCTTTGTCTGGGATAGAGTTAATCTTCTTCCTAGTAGCTGGTACAGTGCTGTGTTTTGAATTTAGTATGAGAACAATGTTGATAACACGCTGATATCTCAGTTGCTGCTAAGTACTGCTCACTCTAAATCAAGAACTTTTCCGTTTCCCATGCTCTGCCAGTGAGGAGGTGCACAAGAAACTGGGACCGAACGTGGCAGCAGGAAGGTTATGATGTAGGCACCATCATGGAAACATGGTGGGACGACTGCCACGACTGGAGTGCTGCAATGGATGACTGTAAGCTCTTCAGAAGGGACAGTCAAGGAAGGAGAGGCAGTGACTCTGTATGTTAGTGAGTGTTTTGACTGTCGAGAGCTTAAGGGCAGGGATGATAAGCTTGAGTGCCTGTGGGTGAGAATTAGGGGGAGGCTAACAAGGCAGACACCCTGGTGGGAGTCTGTTACAGACCACTCAACCAGGATGAAGACAGATGAATTATTCTGTAAGCGACTTCTTCATGATTGCCAGCCCTTGTTCTTGTGGGAGACTGGCTGGATGTCTGCTGGAAGCTTGACACAGCAGAAGGAAGGCAGTCTAGGAGATTCCTGGGCTGTGTGGAAGATAACTTCTGACACAGCTCATGAGGGAGTCTACTGGGGTGCTGCCCCCCAGACCTGCTGTTTACAAACAGAGAAGGGCTGGTGGGAGATGTGGTGGTTGGGGGCAGTCTGGGGCACAATGACCATGAAATTACAGAGTTTTCAATTTTTGATGAAGTAAGGAAGGAGGTCAATGAAGGGGTCCAGGAAGGCTGAACATACGTTAAGAAGGAAATTTTAAAGATGCGGGATGTCCCCATGTGCCAGAAGATGAGCCAGTGGGAAAGAAGACAGGCCTAGTAGAACAGGGAGCTTTTGCAGGAGCCAAGGGGAGAAAAAACAGAGTTTATGACATTTCGAAGAAAGGGCAGGTGACTCAGGAAGAGTATAAGGACATTGTTAGGTCATGTAGAGAGAAAATTAGGAAGGTGAAAGCTCAGCTAGAGCTCAATCTGGCCAGTGCTGTGAAAGGTAATAAAAAGTGTTCTCATAAATACACTACCAACAAAAAAGAAGACCAGAAAGAATCCCCATGCTTTATTGGATGCAGTGGAAACAGCAACAAAGGCTGAGGAAGAGATTGAGGTGCTTAATGCCTTCTTTGTCTCAGTCTTTACCAGTAAAACTGAATATCCTCAGGGCAACCGTTCTCCTGAGCTGGTAGACAGGGACGGAGAGAGCAGAAAAGATCCTCTTCAATCCAGGAGAGCAGAAAAGATCCCCTGCAATCCTGGAGGAAGTAGTCAGTGGCAAGGGTGCTGATGGAGCTGGCAGAGCAGCTCACCAAGCCAGTCTCCATGCTAGCCCCAAGGCAGGGCTGCCAGGAGTCCACAGTGGGCACAGCAGTGACCTGAGCTGTCAGTCCTTCCCCTGTGCAGCCTCCGGTTTGGCCACAGTGAACCAGCACCGTCCCAGGACTACACACATTAAGACATCTGACAGGAACAGCTCTGTGGTTGGTTGAGTGTTGCTCTGGTGAGGTACTGCTGCAGTTTGGCCTGAAAAGATGCTTATTCCTCCCAGCAGGGTCACTGGCACCCCTTTCTTTCAGCGGAGAAAGCTGAGAGCCAAGAGCCCTGGTTCCATTGCTGGTGGGGAATGAATGGTCCCTTTCAGACCCCAGGGCCTCAGCTCAGTGCTTTACCTCCTTCCCACTGAGTTAGAATCTGACCCTTAACTTTCCCTTGGGCTTCTTGGTTGGTTGTTTTTAATTCCTGCTTTGTACATGGTGATTATTTTAAACTGGGAGGGGAGAACTCTTTTCTACTCTATGAGTCTCTTGGCAGAGCACCCAAGAGAAGGATTTGCACCATTTAGTTTCTCCATGGTGTGTCCTTCCAGATCAAAGGGTTGGTCTGTCACGGTCAGCTGGCTCTGCCTTTTTGTTGACCACCACAGATTATTGAAAAGAAATGCTGTATATAAGTTCTTAATTGTTCTCCTTGCTCTCTCTCCCATCTGCCAGACTCTCAAAAGCTCAGCAAAGTTGTCTTCTCTCTCCAGCTAGTGCTGCATGTTTCTGAAGCTGTAATTTCATAAAACCTGGTACAGAGAACAGATCTAGAGGAAGGTGGATTTAAAAATGCTTAGAATTGCAGCAGTTCAACATGTGACCGCGTGATTTCTCAGGTGGCACTTGGAAAGGGGCATTACTGGCAGTAAGCACCCACTTACATTTGTCCAAGGTGCACTTGCTTGTACACCAGCAAGGTCATGTGCAGGCCATTTTACTGTCTGTCAGTTCGCTTATGCTTCTACTGCTGGCTCTGCAGCTGCAAAATAACCTAGCCCATTATAATCTCAGTTTAAATAACCATTTTATGTAGAAGTTGCTACATATATATGTATATGTATAGTTCATCATGTTTGCGTATGGATTATCTGTTCTGTAGCTACTTCTTACAGATCCCTTTGAGTTGGTGGAGGGACTTGCAGGTTTCTACAGACCAAAGATTGGAATCCACCGCTATTTTCAAGCAAGTGCTGGGCCTGAATTTTTGCTGTGGCCATGCCCTGGCCTCGTATGACCACATCACTGAAGATTTTATGATGAGATGCATGGAAAGGGTTTTCAGCCCTCTGGCACCTACTCCAAGCCAGTTTGCTTTGAGCATGAGTAGTTGTCCTAAATTTAGAGGCTCGTTACTTGTGTTGTAAGTGTTCAGAGGAGTGACAGGGCAGCAGGGCAGCATGCTTGATGTGGCATTTGTGCAGAGCAGAAGAGCCAGGTCTTTTGAGACTTGACCCAGTTGTCTTTTTGAGAACTTTGAGAGGAGGCAGGTTGAGATGGGAAGAGCGCCAGCAGCTCCCATGGGTTTCCTTTGCTCCCCTCAGTCTTGCCAGGGGTGCTGTGAGCACTTTTAGACCTGTTGTCTCCCTCTCTTGAGGGAAGATACTGCTTTAAGAGTGTTTTAATGTGTTGTCCTTCAGTGGAGCAGGACTCTATGTGTTCTCAATAAGATTACTGCAAGCTCGTTTGTCCTGCTGAAACCTTCCCTCCGGTTCCTTCAGCTTGGCATCTCCAGTGTCTTTGATATCAAGACTTCCCATGTGAGCCCTGGGTGAGTCACTTCTCCTAAGGGTTGTCCTTACTCATCCCGTCTTGCAGCTCAGTTGCCAAATCACCAGAACAAGGACTTTCCTTGACTGAAGGTCAGAGCAGCCCCTAAAATGGCAGATCCCAGGTAGGCACTGAGGCCTTTTGGCGTGCTGCAGTACCGATACCCATGCCCACTTTTAAGACAAGCTTTAGCTTTCTGGCTCTTGATCCAAGGCAGTTTCCCAAGACATGCAAAGTCGAAGGGTATATCTGGTGCTTGTTCCAGACCAGCACAGGCCTGTTCCCCAGTTCTTTCTGTCTTGGAAGATGGATTGGCATCTCAATGTCAAAGAGATCATGCTGATGCAAAAAGAGGCCTCCATGGGACTCCTTTTGTTAAGTGATAGGGCAAATGGTTTCTGCTGTAATCTAAGTAAATTGCTGGTTTTTTGGCCTGGAGAAGCTCTCCAGGTCAGGAAGGCACTTCTCTTGCTGCTCTCAGTGCCTTTTGGATGCCTTGCTCCAAGCCTTAGCTCTCACAGAGCTAACAGCAGGTGCTTGTTGTCTTCCTGTCCTCACTTATTGCAAAAGATTTCTCAGCAAAGCAGGCAAAGTTGCATGATACTGTACTGGGAGTGGGGGCCAGCCTATGCTTCCAGCAGGATGGAGAGCCCAAAGGGGAGGGAGTAGGAAAACTGGGTGTGTTCCTCCTACTCCTGCTGCCTGGAGGCAGGAAGTTCCCCACCTGCTTCCCTGCTGTTTTGTCCCCTTGCTTGCCAGTGATACCTGCTGCTCCACTCACTTTGATCCTTGCTTTGGAGTCAGCAACTATGCTGGCTTTTCCTGGTGTGGCTGAGACCAGGCAGACAGAGGGGCAGTTGCCAGGAGCAGTCAAGGCTCTGGCTGCTGTCTTTGGTAACTCCTTTGCTTTGCAAGGAGGTGACCCTGGTGACTGAGGGCGGAAGGCACATCTTGACTGCTGTTGTGTGAATCTCCTGTAGTCTCAAGTAAATCCTGGTGGAGAGGATAGTACAGCGTTTATGCAGTATCAGAATATAGGATATTGCTGTAGTCCCAGGGGCTGTGACACTTCCAGCATGGCCCTGTTGTAACTCCTCTTCTGTTGCAACAGTATGGGTGACTGCACTGGTTTGGATGTGGTGAGTAAGTACATCTGCTAAGATTTTGGACTATTTTTGTTCAAGGCTTGTTCAAGCTGGAATGTTGTCATAGGCACAGGGTGTTCCTCAGGCTGCCAGCTGTGGTTCGAAATCCTTCTGTAGGTGAAGGGCAAGTCAGTGATGGAGCTGGAATGTGAGCTCAGGAGTCTTTATTGCTAGTTGGGAGTTTTGTTCCTCTTTTTCCCCTCTGTGGGCATCCAGGTAAATCTATACTGCCACCACCTACAGTTGCAAAGCCAAACATCTCTACAACATGCCCTCAGCCAGGGAACTCGCCTGTCCCTTGTGGCACGTGGGAGATGTTTTGAGGCATTCTCTCATCACAAGACCTCTCAGCATGAGGTTAAGGCTCCCCAGTGTGCAGGGGCAGTGGAGGCTGGATATGGGGGCAAGGTTTGCCTGCAGTTTTGTAAGGGTGCCAGCCTGACTGTTCCCACGGTGATAGGAGGGGGCAGAGGGGGTACACCTATCCCGACCAGCCTGAGGGAAGCTGCACGAGACAGAGGTCAGTCGTGGAGGGTGGGAAGGGACTGCTGGAGCTGAGGGTCCTTGCAGGAGCTGTTATGGGGAAGTGCCCTGCGTGCTGAGGCTCAGTATCCCATGCCTTGCCAGCTGAGTGGGCGCTGTGCCACTGAGCCTGTCCCCAGAGGGTGTGAGCAGCCAATGGTGCAGGTGCTGGCATGGCACCTCCCCGCTGGGACTTTGGCCTTTCGTCACCTGAAGCAAGGGGGAGCACTGCCTTTGTCTGGGTGCTTTGACAGCCCAGTGTGATATGGGTACAGCTGGCTGCTGTCCACGAGGCGAGTGAGTTTGTGTGTGCAGCCCTGGGGCTCCTGTCTGGTGGCAGAATGATGTGAAGGGGCCGTGCTGTCCCCGGTGCAGCTGGAGAGGTGACACTCTGTGACGGTGGGGAGCATTCACCAGCGTGTTCGAGAGCTGCTTTGTTTTCTTGAGGACTAATGCCTTGCCAGGTCCTGCAAGGAAATTCATGGCAGTCCCTGCTTTCAAGGGCCTAAAGGCAAGCAGGCAGCAGATTAAACTGCTGCCTATTTTCTCCAACCCCTCTGTCCCAAAATGTCCTGAGCAGGCACGAGCCAAGTTGACAGCTTCTCCCCAGGTGGCATTACCTGGTGCCAACTCCCTTGTGCACTTTGGACCTGTCATGCATCTGGAAAGCAGCTTCTCTCAGGAAATACTTGCAGTTTTGTTTTACACTCCTTAAACCTTATTGTGATGACAGCTTTGCTCCAGTCATTAACAAAATTTGGCAGTGTCCACACCTTCAGATGCATTTGTGCTGTGAAGGAAAGTGTGCTGATCCCGGAGGGTTTCTCCTCTCCCAGCAGGTACTCGTGCTGATTGCTTGCCCCTGCCATCTCTGACTGTGAATGGTTGCTTGGCCGTGTCCTCTTGACACAGTGGATGCTGGCACTGCTTTGCTTCCTGTGCTCACTCTCTGAACTCTGCTTCTTGACATCAGCTTCTCTCACTGGTGCTTTGAGTTTGTCTGCTCTCAAGACAAATGAAAATATGTGGAAGGGAGTCCTGACTTCCCCTTCTGCTGTTTATTCTTAAGTCAAGGTTGTAGTTTGGAAGTTGGCTTTCAGTGACAGCTCCAGCATGTGCTGGCCTCTAGTTCTATCTCATTCCTGCCTGACTGCCCAGCACAAATATTTATGCTGGCAGGAAATCAGGGATGGGAACATGTTTGGGTGTAAGGAAAAGACAGATTTGCTTTCTTCGGCCACAGCACCAGCTGACATTTGCTGAAGGTTTTCTGTCAAACTGGCAGCCTGTGTATGCTCAGATAAATCAGCGTGTGCAGCAGTCTGAGCCCGAGAGGATGTGCTCAGCTGCAGTGGGGCTGCTGGAGAGGGGATCTGGAAATGGGAGTGTTGGCAGGGGGCAGAAGTGAAGATCTGGCCTCTGGGAGGGGTGGGGGGTGCTGCTTGCCAGACTTGGGGAGCTGCTGGACTGGGAGCCCACAGCTGGCTTGGAGGATGCCAGCTGTGCCTCTGGCAGCCTGGCACAGGAAGAGCAGGAGAAGGGGGGTTCTGTACCCAGCTCACACTGGGGGTAGAGCAGTGGCATCTGGGGGTAGAGGTGGCAACCCACATCTGTAGGCCAGTGTGGTGGCACTAAATGCAATGAGCAAGGTCAGAGAGGTGTGTGTAAGTTTAACCTGTTTCTTCTCCTGTGATGTCCTGGCTTGTGGAGATGTTGGGTGCCTGTATCTCCAATCCAAGCTTGCTGGTGTGACACAGTGAGACGTGATGAGGTCTGTATGCTCCCCTCGTGCTTTGTGCTGGGCTGTGATTCTCTAGTAAGCACTTTTCCTTCAGGTGATAAGGCAAAAACTGAAGATTGAGAGTTCAACCCCATGCCCCAGGCGATCAGGAGAGCAGATACAAAGGTTGGCCTTCCTGGAGAAAGCCTCACTGTCTGGGTTGTGTGGGAGATGTGTGGCAAGGCAGGGGAGAAAATAGCACCACTTTGCCAGTGGCTCAGGCTGTGAGGGCCAGATACATTTCAGAGCTCTCCGGGATTGCATTGTGGTACTTGTGGTATGGCTGTCCTATCACTGTCTGGAACTGACTTTTGGGAGGTGAGAAAAGGGAAAGGCAGGATAGAGGAGGCTCCTGGGCTATTTACATGTGTCAGCACGAGCTTCGGGCCATTCGTGCTGCTTCGGTGTGTGTGTGGCTCTGAAACTAATTTTCCTGATCATTTTAATAGATGTAAAAGGGATGTCCTGGTGTGCAGGTAATGGGGCATTAATCCATGCCTAGCTGTGTTAACAGCACTCTAGGATGGAAATACTCCCATGCTGTTCTCACTCTCGTAATTATGGGCTGTTCAGTTTAGGATCCCCTTCCATGAGGGCTGCTCAGCCTCTTTGGCTTTCAGGTGGCTCTCTGGTGACTCTTGTTTCACCTACCCACCAGTTTCCTCCCAGCTTCTTTTACTGTGCAGGTTCCCAGTTCCAGCAAGTGCCGTTGTCCTCCTGAAGATTAGCCATACAAAGACTTTCTGAGGCATCAGCACCTTTTGTGTGCTGCTGGCTTGTCTGCTGCCCCAGTGCAGGTGCTGATGGGAGGTTTCCTAGGAAGATGCAAACCCTGCTCCCTGACACATCTCCCACAGGAAGCCTTGGAGCTACACTCTGCTTGGCTACAGATGCTTGCCTGC
Source organism: Melanocharis versteri (assembly GCA_013397845.1). Taxonomy (NCBI): domain Eukaryota; kingdom Metazoa; phylum Chordata; class Aves; order Passeriformes; family Melanocharitidae; genus Melanocharis; species Melanocharis versteri. Next base: position 32,190 of record VZTG01000856.1, on the reverse strand, counting down.
TTTTATGTGCAGTTTTTGACTCCTGAGAGCACTGTGTTCCTGGGAAGATATACTTAGGTCTTTACTTAATCTCTTTCCTTTCTAGGTTAGATGTATAATGTTGTTCTGGATTTGTTTTTTAAATGTCCTATAAGATTCCCGGCATTGTCTTCCCAGCCTGTTTTTCCCCATCTTAGACTGCAGAATGGTAGCAGCTATTTTCCTGCCCTGGAAGCGACTGGGGCCTGGCTCTGCCCATAAACTCCCTGACCAGGCCACTGGAGGCTTCATCATTCACCCTCTTTTAAAGGACTCAGGGAGTCCTGTAGATTACAGCAAAGTGGTCAGATAGAGCTTGGGGTGACTTTGGGTTTGTTTTGCAAATGGTCGTTCGTTGGAGCTCTGTTTAAACAAACAGAGCTCAAATAAGCTTTCCACTTCATTGCATTAAAATCCCTTAATTCATTAAAATCCCCTGGCCACAGACATTCAGGCTTCTGCTGTGCCAGGTGCTGTTTAAACAGTTATCAAGTGCTGGTGTCTGCTGTAAAATGATCACATTGTTCGCTTCCCGTCGCTTGTCCGCGAGTTGAGTGGCTTTTGTTAGGGGAGATGATACTAGTCCTGGTATTTGCTGGCTGTACAGCCAGCACCAAGGAAACCTGTAACTTTGCCCAGTTTTAAACCCAGGAAGGCTGTTTTTACCCTGTCTTGCTGTGCAACTGCAGCAGGAGCATCTGTTCCCTGGTGGGAAGCAGCAGCAGTTTTCCAACTGGATCAGACAGCTGCAGAGAGCTCTGTAGTTACTGGGCAGGTGGGAAGCTGAAGTCAAAAGTCGAAAGAAAGAAAGGCAAGAGAGAACTGAACTCAGCTGTCCCAAGTCCCTCTTGGTGCACAGGGACTCCATCGCCCTACTTGTGTCAGCAGGTAGGAAACAGCCCCGTGATGTATTTTTGTGTCCATCTTGGTCTCTCGCTCTTTTGGCTACATGGCTGTGGTGAATATTGACAGCCTCGCTGTCTTTTCTTGCTGTTGCCCTTTGTGATGGGTGCCTGTCCTCCTGAATGCCCCTCTGCAGGGAAGGGTGCAGCAGAGGCAGCAAGGGGGGGCGTTTTGCCAGAGCTTGGAGCAGGCTATCCGGACCACTCGGTGCATGCATTTTGTCAGACCTGTCTCAATAAACACAAGTTTATTGAGGGTGTAAACATAATCAAGTGAATTTTCAGGGTTCGCGGCTTGTTTATGACAGGGTTACAGGCTTTCAGCAACTGGTGTTCCTATATTTTTGTATTTTTGTCTTATTCTGGTTAATTTGATAAAAAATTAGATTAACCTAAACCGAATTGCCCTTGTGAACATGCATATGAAAGCATATGTAATGAGGGGTGAGTGATCTTCATTTGGAAAGTGCAGACTTAGCTGTTTTGGAGCTTTTAAAGGTCTGCAGCCACAGATCAGTTGAGATCAGGTAAACTGTCTGAAGAGGGGTCACAGAAGGTATAACAGCATCGTGCGGTGGGTGAGGTTTGTGTGCAGTGTTCTGAAGAGGAGTCTCTTTCCCTAGGGAGCTCCATGTGCTAGTGCCTCACAGCTTTAGTTGAATGTGGGTCTGCAGAAAAGGCAGTTTCAGTCTCATGTTGTCCAGGAGTGGGACTGTACCAATGGTTTCATGCTGTCCTATCCTTGGCACTTGATATAATGGGAGGGGGACCTGAACTCCTTCCTATACCTGTTTGCACCATCACTAGCTCTTCACATTTTCAGGGACCTTTTATTCTCGGGAATACACTGAGAGCCTGAGGTATGTCCAGAGCAGAAGTGTCAGCCTGTAAGCCTTCCTTTTGGATGTGGGATTCTGTGTGGCTTAGGAGGTCTGTGATAAAGGAGCAAATTTCATTCCAGAGGCATAGAGCAAAGGTACCTCCTTTGCTTCTGGCTCAGCATCCAGGTGGCAAGTGAAGGGGAAGAGGGAGACAGGTGGCTGAATACTGCGTAAAGCATAGGGTGTCTCATTCCCAGGCTGGAGGTGAGGAGGAGATGAAGACATCTCCAGAAAGCTGAAAGTTGAGGCCGCTTCTGAAATTTTCTCTGGTATCCAGATTTCTTTGTGTGGTGACTTCTAAGAGCTCAGTAACAAAACAGTAACAATTAGGAGTCTTAGAGAGAACTGGTTCCTGCAGTCTGGCACTGAACTGAAAGGAGTGGTCCAAAGGGCGGAGTGGCATCAGTAGCTTGGGGAGAGAGGGGCATTGCTTAAGAAACAATCATGGGCTGTCTGTTTAAGCTCAGAAATAGGGGAAAGATAGTAACCTCTGGAAGAGCAGTTTTTTGAAGACTGTCCTTTGGGCACAGCATGTATGTGTGGGAGGTAGGTGCTAAAAGAGTCTTGTGGTGACATGTGACTGTCTTGGACTGGCTGGATGGACCTGCAGAGGGTTGGAGATGTGCGTGGTATGGTGTGAAATGCTCCCTGAAGTTTGAGAGAAGTGACGGACACTGCTGTCCTGGCTGCCGGGCAGAGCTTGTGCCCTGCCTGGCTGCTGCCCTTCCTCACGTGCTGCTAGAGCCTGATGACCCTGGCAACTCTTCCCTCCATATGTCCTTGTATATTTATATTTACACACATGCATTTATAGGGCTCCCTCTGGAGCTCAGTCCCCTCTTTGAGGAGATCAGGTGCTCCCTTAAGTCACTTGTTCCTCAGCTGTCCTAACTGTACAGCCTGCCTGCCAAGTAGCACCTGAGCTTTAAGAAGAGTAAGTGTCTCAACTTTGTGTTCTTGATGTCTTTCTGTCCTTTCCCAGGAAGAAACTGAAGTGAAAAAGAAGTGACTGAAAAAGAACGATTTGAAGGAACAGATCCATTTCTTAACAAGATCAAGTTTGAATTAAATGGCTGATAAACAGATCAGGTAACTTTTTAAATTTTTTTTAAATTGTGCTTTAGGTTTTTCTTTTAAAGTCTTTCAAACTTATTTCCATTTGTGATTCAGGAGGTTGGAGGAAATCACCTGATCATCTCTTCTGGCCTTAAACAGTTCTGATTCTTTCTCTTCTCCTTTCTTACCTGCTTTTTTTGAACCTTCTCTTGTTTTCTGTCTCTGCCATGTTGTCACATCTCTGCTTTCTTCAGTTCTTTTTTCTCATTGCCTTTTTCTTTCTACCCAGCATGGGTCCTGTCCTTTTTGTTTCTTGTTTCAAAGGTCACCCTGACCTGCTGACTTCAGCTGCTGGCATCAAGGGAGCAAAGCCAGGTCCTTGACTAGCCAAGGATGCAGCACTTGTAATGACAAAGTCCACGTAGCCTTGTGCAGCCTTGTGCCCTTACTCTAAAGACAGTCAAGGCTTGAGTGATAGCAGGAACATGAAGTACCAACAATGATTAGTGGCACTTATGTGCACAGTGGGAACTTAAGAGCATTGGTTCTGGTAAAGGCTGGATTTGAGTCTTCCCTGGAAATGAACTGGGATGCATTTCCTCGAAAGATAGTTCTATCCTTTGCTTCCTAAGAGCTGTATCAGGTGGATCTGCACAGTCCTCCACGTGGGTTTAACTTTTTGCTGCTTGTGAAGTTGCCCCAGCTCAGTGACAGCATGCTGTGGGGTTTTTCATGATGCTTTTCTAACATCTACTTTTCCAGGTTACCAGCTCAGGACAGGTGGGGTGAGTGGGTGAATGAAACATGGTGACAAAGAGAGAGGACTTGGCAGTGCCTGAATGCTGCAGGCAAGAGGGCTGCCCCTTCTTAGTGTTTGCCATGATTAGGGTATCTTCCTGTCTGTCTTCTGCAAATGTAAACAGTCCTGAGCTGTGCTGATAAAAAGACAGCATTGTGGAGTGTGTGTGAGCCTAGATTTGGCCATCATCCACTACCCAATTTGGAGAGCACTTGAAACTCTTCCAACACACCCATGAAGGGTATGCTGAGATTCACCTCCATGGAGCATGGCAGGTCTGTGTTCCTCATAACCTCAGCAAAGCAAAATGATCAGACATCTGTGACTGTTTGAAGCCTGGTATTTTGAAGGAAGAGGAGACGCGTCCTACATGAAGAGGCGTGTCCTACAAGATGTGCCCTGGCCCCTCCAGTGTGCTCTTGGCAGTGTGAGCAGATGCTTGCTGGCTACAGAGACTAGTTAAAAGGGCTGAGGAGGAGCACTAGAGGAGGAGAACTGGGATGCCATTGTATCCCTTCTTGTATTAAACTGAGCAAATGGCTTTATTTGCATGCTAGCCTGCGTTGTCCCCGTTTCACTAAGCCCTGCACACGTAGATAGTGAGAGGCAGTAGCTGTGCAGAAGCTAAATAGGACAGAGAGACCAGGCACAGTGGATTCTTATCTCTTGAGAGAGCAGAGAGCCCTGACGTGGGAAGTGAGATGACTCAGTCACAGGGGAAAAAGCTTTTGATTCAGGTGCAATGGCCTTTGTCTCATGTTCTTCTCTGTACCTCAAATCCCCTCTCCTCTCCTGCTTTGGTCATCTCTCCAGTCAATGGGACCACATGTCTGCAGTGGTCACAGGCAGCCAAGCCAAGGAGATTTGTTTCTGTCATCCCTTAGTAGAACAAGATTGATAGCAAAAACCTAAATCAACAGCAGTGGTTTGCTGCAAGGTGAGATCAAGGGCGCTGCATTTCTGCAGCAGTGCATGTGGAACTTAATCTTGGTGTCTTGTTGGATAGTGCCCCATAGTCCATCTATATTAGTTTCCCCCTGCAGTGTGCATGGGGAAATCTCGATGGTTCGATTCAGGTGTGATGGGGGTATTGAGCAAGGGTTTCTCCCCCACAGGCAGAGGCAGAGGCTGTCTGCAGCTTCAAATTTTTGGCTTGCCCAGGCACGTCAGACCATTCCCCTTTACTGCTGGGGTCTTGGCTGAAATTGGGGAATCTCTTGCACTTACAGTAGCAGCAGGCAGGATCTTCGTGTCTCAGTCTCACCTGATATAAACCCGGTGATGATTTCAGTGTTGGAACAGGTTGAGAAAGGCAAGTGTTTGCATGCCCCAGGTGTTTCAGGGACACTTAGAGAAGTGATGACAGTACCGAGGCTGGAAGGGGTCACTGGTTGTGCCTCACAGTCTGTAACCTGCCAACAGTGACTTCAGAGCTGAATTTGGGGAGGCTGAGGTGATCCTGTCTTCAAACACCTTCCTTCCCAAAGGGGTGAAGCTTACTGTTAGAAATTTCCCCATGTCCTGAGAACAAGATGAGTGTAGGAGTTTGCAGGCAAATCTATTCTGTTCTCAGACTGTGGCACAAAGATCCCCGAGGCAACAGTCTGGAGCTGGTGAGGTCTGAAAGCCTGGCTCTGCACTGAGCTTGTGCACTGATTTGGGCCTGCCTTCCTAAAGTACTGTGCTGATTTAATCTTGGCCAGCACTGTCTAGTTTGGAGTTGTAGGCTGAGCTCTGATCTGTCTGCCTTCTTCCAGCCGTGCCAACCCTGGGGCAGTGTGTGTGTTGTATCTTGCAGGTGTTGAGGAAGAAGGAGCTTTGGGTGCAGGACAGCAGAGGCTGAAAGGAGTGTGTCAAGGTGTGTCAGTATGTCAGTCCTGAGGTGTCAAGGTCATGCTTAGCACTTGCGGACAAAGTCTTTTATATTTTTGTTACATAAATTGTCTCATTTGTCTGCTTCCCTCAGGGACCCTTCGAGTTGGAACCTTGAGTCTCCATATCCTGCGTTTCCCTCAAGTGTGGCTGCTTATTGATCCTCTCTGCAATTGCCCTGTGATGCAGAGAGCTCTGGAGTGCTGTTGGGGGGAGGATGTTTGCAGGGTTTCACCCCACCATGCCTTGGCCAGCCTCAGCACTGCTGCTTCCAGAGGATAGTGCAGTCTGTCCCCCCATCCAGAGCAGCAAGCCACAGTCATGAAAGGCAGCATGCCAGTTCCCCCAGTGGGAGGATAGGCCTTACAGGCTCACCCAGCTGCAATGTAGGACTGCTGTCAGCCACCAGTTTAATATCTGACACATCCTGTGTTCAGGGAGCCGTATCCTGTGCTTTATTGGAGGGAGCTGACTCAAACAGGCTTTCTTTGTCTCTGTATGCAGTGGTTTATTGAGCATGTAAGTGCAGGACATTTTTCTTAATTGAATTTGCTGGGAACCCATGTTTAGCTGATGTGGCTTTCACTCAGTGCCACTTGCAAGAATTCTCTGTGGGAACACAAAGGCAAGTGGAAAATGCCCCGTGTTTCGGAAGCACGTGCGGCGAGCCAGGTTTTGATTTCCCCCAGAGGTATGAGCTCACGTCTCTGCATCTGTGGCCGTGCGGGCTGCCAGCCCGGTGGTTTCGCCAGGCTGCTGCTCTGTGTGTGTTCCCCTGGCCCTGGGGGGTGGGTCTGGAAGCACTTTCCCGTGGCTGCGGCCGTCTGCTCCGTGGCTGCCAGCTGGGTGCTTCTGCTGGGCCCGTTCCCACATGATGGTAGCAGCTGATGTGTCATGAACCTCTCATTAGCTGTGGATCTGACTGTGGTGCAGGAAAGCGTTCGTCAGTAAATCTGCTGGCTCGGATGCCATCAGGCCCTAACTAAAGGCTTTCCACGTGGTAGATGGTCCAGCATTCAGTCTTTTCTCCTCTAGGGACAACAGAAATCCCTGGGTCCTGGGCAACAGGATTTTTTCCTGCTCTTAGCAATGTGTGGGTTAGGTGTTTGGCTCCACTGCACTCATCAGTGGTTTGTCCTGATGGTATGTGCTGCTTTCTCTGCCCCTGCAATACACACAGCAGGAACCAAGCTTTGCTTTGTGGAAGAGCTTCCTTTGTGATGGGGGGTACAGCCTTGTGTCACAGCGATGCATAACTCTGGTCACGCGAAAGAGCTCAGCTCTTTCCTCTTTCCTTTCCCTGATGTTACCCAGTGCTAAGACATCTGTTTATCTCATCCCCTTACAGTTTACCTGCCAAGCTGATCAATGGAGGGATAGCTGGGCTGATCGGGGTCACCTGTGTATTTCCCATTGACCTGGCAAAAACTCGCCTGCAGAACCAGCAGAATGGGCAGCGGATGTACGCCAGCCTGTGAGTACTGCCCGCACGGGCACCATCCCTCGGGGCTTTCTGCAGGGCATCCTTCCACTTTGTTACCTCTTTCAGGTGAGCTCAGCGTCTCTAGGAACTGGGCTGTCCTCAGGAAAGCCAGGGCACATTCTGGAGCCAAGCTGTGCTAGAGCAGATAAAGCAAATAGAGCAGCTGTTGAGGCTGCTGAGCCAAGCAGAGGAATCCTCTGCAGAGGGCACATCTGTTTGCATCCGTTGCTTGGGAGCAGCGTGTTCACTGCTGCCAGGGCTCAGAACCAAACCGCAAGGAATCCCAATCACCTGATCCCGAACACAAGGAGTCTGCTGAGCCAGTCAGGTGCCTGAGGGGAATTTCTCTGTTTCTATTGCTCTGATATTGGAGATCCTTCCTTTGCTGTTTCAGTTTGAAGAAGAGGAAGCAGTCACTCATTCCCAGTCTGGAGCATTGCATGTGGACCTTTTGAAGGATCACGGGTTGACACATGCTGTAGTTACACTGGCAGTCCTGTGTCCAAAGAAACCCCAGGTGCTACAGGCTGTAGGAAAAGAAGGCATGAGTGTATCCAGCCCACCACATTCATCTGGAGTTTGTGTTGGATGCTTAGGGCTGCATATCTGCTGTGGGAATGTGTATCACACTCAGCACAAGATGCTTTATCCTAGGAACCAGAGACAGGCCTTAGTTTTCCAAAAGAATTGGTGGTATTGAGGGGAAGAAGGGACTTGTACTAGTGAGGTATGTCCTGTCCTCCTGTCACTTTGTTTAGAACTAGCATTACCTGCTCCCTGCTCCTCCACACCATCTTTTCCGCTTTCCTGCCCAGGAGAATTTGAGGTGGAGTGGGAATAGGAAGGAAATGCTCTGCATGTCAATGGCTTTAGTCTCTGTGCCTCCTTGCTCTAGCTGATGACATGAGCTTAGGCTGTAGGCTCTGGTGCTTCCCTTGACAGTTCCCGTGCTCTCTGCTCCCTACGCTGTTGGTGTGCCCACCTTGCTTTGCCTCCCCTTTTGCTGTGTCCTGCTCCTGCTGCAGATTGCTTCAGCTCCCTGAGGATTGCTTATCCTCCTGACCTGACATGTGACAGCAGCAGGAGTTTGGGCTGGATAGAGAACTTGTAGGCACCCCTTGGGACTGCATGCCAGGATGTCTCATGCCTGGAAGGGAGCTCACTAGGAGAGAGGCTTTTAACCTCAAGCAGTCAAGTGCAAGTCGGCTCCATAGCCAGGAATTGCTGTGAGATGAGAGGCTGTTAAGGAATACATAAGATTTACCCTGTATATTTGAGCTGGCTGCTTCTAAGAAAGGGAAAGGCTGAGCTTTCCTAAGAAAGTCTCCCCAGTTACAGGGGCTTATTTTTCTGGAAATACTGTGTGCCCATGAACACTAGATTTCCTGATTAAATCAGTTACCTGGTGTCTGCTGAACACCCAGGAAGGCAGCAAGTTCATTTAAAATGTTGGCTGTCTTATTTTAAGACAGCATGCCTTGCTTCTGCTTGGCTCGAGGGGTCTTTGGCATCAGGAGAACCTTTCACTTGAAAAAGACAAGGACTCTGGAGGAGTTCTGAGGGCTGGAGAGAGCTTGGCTTTTGTTCTGTGCTGCCCCACGTATGTTATGTATCATTTTAGTTGGCTGTTGGCTCCCGTTTTCCAGGGAGAGAAGAAACCTGGATGTGGCCTTGGCTGCCTCTTGTTCTGCTGCAGCTTGAGGGGCTTTAAGTGACATGCAAGCTTTATGTTGATGCAGCAGGGCTGTATGAACATGGTGGGGAGCAGCTCTTCTCACTCCTCTCCCTGCTGCGGCTTGTTCAAAGCAGCACCACTGGCTCAGGGAAAATGTGCTGCCTCCATCATTGCAGTGGAAGAACTTGATGGGAGGGATAGGAGAAAGGTGCACTGAGATTTCTGGGGCTTGCAGATGTGTTGGAGGGGCTGCTCAGAAGAAGGAGATGAGTATGTGCAAGTTGCAGGGGCTGGGGTGGAATATGTGAAAGATGAGATGCCAAAGGATTCAAGGAGTCCCAGCAGAGAGGAGAAACTCATTGCCATGACTGGCAGCAATGCAGGATAGGCTCTTCACAAATAGCTCTAGAACAGTCTTGACCCAGGTACGGCCATAAAGCCGTCAAGGACGCTCTGTATTTCCTTCTCTTCCACCTCAGCACTACTGCAGAGCTGAGAAGTTTACTCCTTGTGTTACCAAAGCTCTTAAAAATATATTTGTGTTTTCATCAGCCACACTTCTCTTATTACTGCTTGGAAGAGCCTTTTGTTCCTGAAATTATGTGCACACACATGCATGTGCACCTCTCCCTTCCCCTATGGCCACAGCAAATACCTGTCTCTTCCCAAAGACCTGAAAGCCACCTTCAGCCAGCATCCAGGCTTCATGCAGCTGTGGTCCAGAGAGGGAAACTCTGCCAGGGAATCTGTGCAGCCTTCCTGAACTGTGCCTTTGGATTTGCTAGGTGTGTGTGTCTGTGCCTTCAAAGCCTTTGAGCCATTCCAGTGCTCTGCATGGTTTTCCCATTTGTAGTAAATGTGTTTGTGATGAGGAAGGTGACAGTTTTCCCCTTGGAGCACAGTTTTTCCCTTGGAGCACGATGCCCTGCCGTGCTCTCTTCAGGGCAAGAGCCTGAGTGCTCACTGCCTGCTGTGGGACTTGATGTGTTAAAAGTAAGTGCTTTAATCTGCGTGGGAGGCCACAGATGACTGAGTGTTCAGGTCATCTCGTGTTTGTGTGCCTTGTGTCAAATTTCACAGAGTAAGTCAAACAAGTCAGCATGGGGGATTTTGGCCCCCCTTATTTCCCTTCCAGAGCTGGATTTAAAAATGCGTACATGGGGATCTGCTTGTTAGAGCATCTCATGAGCATTTGCCACAGGGGACCCTGGATAAACAGCCCTTGCAGTGACACTTTTCCCTTTTGTGTTTCTAGAAAGCAGACAGCGTGTGCAGGGTGAGCCATGGGTTTCAAAGCCCCTGTGAATTAGGGGTTGAAATTGGACTCAGGCCTCAACAATGGCACATTCAGAGGCTGACGCAGTTCCCATCTCAGCTGAGGGTTTTGCTGACAGAATTTAAATGGAAACCACTCCACGAAATTTGCTTTGTTTTTCTCTGCACTCACCCACCTTTGAGGTCCTGTGGTTCATCTCGCTCTATTCTGTTTGCAGGTCTGACTGCCTCATTAAAACGATTCGGTCGGAAGGCTACTTTGGCATGTACAGAGGTAAGTACAGCTGACTCAGGCACAGCACAGCTTTTGCGTTGGAAGCACTGGTGCATAAGTAGGAGGAAAAGCTCTGTTCTCTGGCATATAGAGCAATAACCTGGCAATGTGCTAAGAGGTTGAACAGTGCAGCTGTTTCTGAAAATAAACTCCTCCATGCAGGTATCTATTCAGATACCTAGCACTGAGGGCTTTAGTCCTCCTCATGACTGTTTTGGTGTTAAACGTGACCACTTAATGAAGTTCATCTTTACCCGCAGTTTAAGTGAGGCTGCTGGACTTTGTTTCAGGACTGTATGTTATGTTTCCGAGCTTGGGCATGGTAACTTAGTAGCAAACCAGCTCTTGAAGTTCTGTGGTTAATGATTGAATTTATGTCAAAGCCCTCTACCAAGCTTGGTCAGGCCTGCTGTCTCAAGCGTGCCCAAGTGCCTTGTTCAAGCATTAAGACAAGCTGCAATTAAAAAAAAAATTCAAAATAACCTGCTCCCTCCAAAAACTCCCTTGGGATGGTAAGAAAATCAGAGGTTGGCTCAGGGTGCAGCTTCAGCTGTTTGGTTGTTTTGTATTGACCTGCTAGAAATCTCCTGGCTCCTTGTCTCAGGCTGTTACAGCAGTGAGTTCTGCAGCTGACATTATACCTTTTCTAGTTTAAACACAAAATCCCTGTAAGTTTTTAAAGCTTTTGAGCAGAGGAGACCAGCAGGCCAAATCCTGACTTTACTTGTAGCAGAGGAAAACGTGGAATACCTCCTTGGCTTCCAGCACAGTCCAACTGGCTTAGTTGGCACTGAGCTCTGGTTGATTTTATGTCCTGGTAGTCACTTGCCTGCATATGCAGTTTTTATCTGGGGTGCTCAGATAGCATTCTTGGTGGCACTCAGTCACTGATAAAGCCTGATTGAAGTGCTGCTATGATTAAGTTGAGTCCTTGCTCCTCATTTGTTCAAGCGGAAGTCCAGAGATGCTGGTGCCTTGCTCTTGGCATGTGTAGTGTCTCTTGCTGCTTCTTCCCTGCTCCTAAGGAAACACAGGCGTTGTGGCTGGCCTGGGAGCAGGCACTGCATGTTCAGGCAGTGTCTCTTGCCCAACTTCCTGGTGGGCGTTTCAGGGGAGTGTGGTGGATGGCGGGGATGGATTGGCTGCTTTGCATCAGCTTTCCTGGGAGCAGGCAACAAGGCAAATAACCTCCAGGAACCCTGGCAAGCTCCATCTTCGATGCTAGCAGTGATGCGTTCCCCTTTGATTTTTTCCGGAAGCTGGCTGCTTCTGTGTTCCTAGCCAGGAATTTGAGCTTGTGTTAACTTTGGCTGTAAATGTGCAATGGCAGGCTGCTTGGTGGGAGGCAGAAGGAAGAAGCTGTTTGGGGAAACTTACAGGGGAGACTATAGGACCCAGAGTTTTTGGGAGAATCAGGGCTTTTGGGAGAGACAGCTTAGTCCTTTAAGATGTAGGGTGGTGGAGAGGATGTCGATCTCCAGGCCACTTGTCACTCCCAAGCAGAAAGGTGCAGAGGGTTTTGCATACCTCTTTCTTTTCCCAACTTTTCCCAAGTCTGGTCAGCTTGGTCCGTGTCCGTAACTCTCTTCAGGGTGCTGATAGTTGCTTGGATTTACCTCTGAGTATTAAATAGGGAGCTGGGTGAGAGAGGACTTTTTTGAATAGCTCCAGCTCCTTCCAGAAAATCATAGATTACTTCAGTGTGACCAGGGTGCAAAGGTGGGTACTCCCAAGAGCAGCAATCCTGGTCTCTGTGCCTCAGTTCTGTGAGCTGACAATGAGCAGCCCTTCCCTCCCTCTCAGGGTGAGGGTTGGCAGGTAAAATACATCCAATGTCCATGAAGATTGTGTGAGTACTTTTCTGGAAAGAAGGTAAAGAGATGTCTAAGTCTTGCAGACAAAGATGGAAATCAGGTGATGGGATTGGTTCCTGCTCCCTCCAGCTGTCCTAGTTCCCCAGCAGAATTTGCTGAATGACTCACGAGCTCTTATTTGCAGCCTTTAAGCTGAAATTGGGAGGATTATATGTTAATGTTCTGAAGTAGCAGCTGCTGCTCCCCGTGGCGGAGTCACAAGCACATCAGTTGTCCCTGCTGATCCTTTGGCCTCTGTCAGGGGACATAAAGGGTCTGTTTGGGCACAGCCATTCCTGCTGTGTGACTTCAGGGCTCCTTCACATGTGGATCAAATCTCCCCAGTGCGGACAGGAGAGTGGCTTGTGCTTGTAGGATGCTTTTCTGCAAATCACCTTTTAAGTTGTTCATGTGGGCAAACAGTCTTTGCTTTGTATGAGTAGCCCATAATGAACTGTGTGATGTATAAGGCAATCCCAACATTTCTCTCAAGTTCTTCCCCAAAAGTCACAGGGATTCTTGGATTTTTTTGGGGCAGGAAGAAGAGGAGTTTCTTCATGTTTTTTTTTCCCGTAACATCTGTGTAGCAGCAGTGCCTCAAAGCTGGATGGTGCTTTTTAGCCCTTTCTGTGCTCAAGGAATGGATGGTGTGCAGCCTTCGATCATGATGCCATAGTGCCTGTGGGCTCCTGGTCCCCATGGGCATCAGTGGTAGGGGACCTTGGAGAGATGCTCTCTCAGCTTCCTACTGCAGTCCAGCCAGAAGCCACCTAAAGATCCCAGCACATGTTGTGAACAATCCCAGTGCTGTTTGCAGACCAAGTGTTCAGCCGAGCTGGCAGGAGCCAAAGGCCCAGATCAGGCTGAGGAAGTGCCCTTTGCTGTTGGTGGCGTTTGGAGGGTAGCTGCACTTCAGCTGCAGTGGTGTGGCAGCCTTCCCTGGCCTCTGCTAATAATATCTCCCAGTGCCATGCTGGGGATGACTCAATCCCCCTGTTATGTAGGTTGCTGGTGGTGTATAAGGGCTTCTGTGAGAAATGTGTTTTAGTAAAAAAACAAGGCTTGGTGAGAAGAGGGCACCTACAAGTTTAGTTGGCAAACAACTGTTTTTTCGCCTGGATGATTTTGTTCTTTGTAGTGCTTCCTTACTTCTTTTCAAAACACTTCATTTTTTAATGATTGCTATTTATTTTTCCATTCTGATTATCTGTCTTTGCATGTGGTACATGTAGCATTGCCTATAGGCCAAGGTTAGCTTTAATTAGGGAAGTACTCATTGGCATGGGCAGAATTGCAGAGATCTTACAAAAAAAGGAAGATACTGTGGAAAGCATACAGCCAGCAGCTGAAGTATCTAATTTCTCCTCCTCCAGTAAATTGAAGCTGTTATGGATTATTCAGGACAGGGATTATCCATTCTCTGCTAAGCAGCTTTACTGAAAATATCAAAGATGTAGGAGAAAACCCAGGTTCATTAACTTTTTTCCTGTATATTGCATGTTTTTACCCTCTGCTTTATTTGCAACTGAAGAGAAACTTCTGTGAAAGCTTCTTGGTTCCTGGAGGTCAGCATGTGGAAGTGTACTTTTTGTGTACCTTTCTTGCTTGATAGTTTGGGGTTTGTTTGCTTGCTTTCAGTGAACCCTTTGCACTGGTGTTAAGAGTAGCAGGTTTATGCTTTTTTCTTTCTTTTCTTGTTTTTCCAGAGAAAGGGTTATTCGTGCTGCGTATCAGCATACAGGTGTTGTACTTTATAGCCATTGGGAGTGTCATTGAAGTTGTCTTCAACTTAGTGTTTGGGGAAACACTTCATGGGTAGCTACTTAAAAATTAGGCTGTGTGGATTTGCTTTGTAGGTCCTGATATGATTGGCATTAAAAGATGGATGTGGAGCGTGAGGGTCATTTCTGTGTGGCTTCTCTTCATGTGCAAGAGCCGTGGCAGGGGGACATGATGTGTAGGAAGAATATCAAACAGAAGCAGCACAATCACTGGTGCACTTAAAAGTTTGCAAAGAGCCAGAAGTGTGAGAGGCCTGCCCTGCTCCCTGCAAGTGATTTGTCTACTGTAAAAGATGATGGCATTTGTTGGATGTCATGGCCAGTGTGGAATGAACGCACTGGCTTGGCTTGCTACGAGGCAGCGTTACTCTGTATTTTCTGCAAAATCTGAACATGGGAGTTGAAAGGGGGGAGATGTGTTGGGCTGCCCAGCCCCATGCAGCAAAGGCTGTCTTTTCTTGCTGCAATTTCCTGAGTGGTGGAGATGTGTCTTCTGAGCAGAGAGTGTGGAGCCAAGGATTCCTGTGCCCCTGTCCCTGTAGTAGTGGTCCCAGAAGTCCCATTGTGACTTTGCTTCCTAATCTGAGGAAAGTCCCCCTAAACCTGTGTCTTTAATTTTTTGAAGGGAGGAGAGTCCGTCCCAAGGAATAGAGGATTGAGCTGACTTTCTCTAGGTGTGTTTAGCCCTTTATAGCTCCTGTCAACTCGGGTTCAAAGGTCCTGAAAATGAACCCCTCCAGGACCTTGGAGCCTTCTGGGAGTACCGGCTTCTCTGGCTGCTTCTCTTTGGAATTTGAATCTTTGGGATAAATTGTTTACATCTCAAAGACAAGCATAAATGCCTGTATTTGTGTTTGTTCTTATAAAGGCCATTAACAAGTCTCAAGTGTAGCTCCTTTGGAGGGCTTGGAGCTCAGTACATTTCAGTGCAGGCAGGGAGAGCTCGAGGTTATCCACTGGAGGACTTTTTGAGCTGTAGGATTTAAACGGAAGAGAATGTTCTGGAGTGTTAATCTAATGGTGCAAAGCCCACTCTGCTGGGAAGGGACTGGCCCTCCCCTCTTCCCATTTCCCCCAGGGCAGCTTGAAAGCTGCACCCAGCCACTGTGTTGCACTAATGCCAGTGTTCACTGCCCACAGCAGCCAGCCAGGCCACTCAGGCCTTTCATTGTGACAGGCACAATACAGGGATTTGCTGTTTGTTGCTCCTGACAAAAGGGCGCTCCAGCGGGTAGGGGATGCAGGGAGCCAAGGCTTGTTTACACCCCAGGCCCCCCAGCAAGCCTTGCCATGGAGCTCAAAGGGGAATTTCTGTGTGCTGCAGCTTGTGGTGGGCAAAAAGCCACTTCAGCAGTGACTGTTCTGGGGGTGACACCCAGTGGTGATACACAGGGGAAGCCACTTTGCTCTAAGGGCTGGTCTAGAGCTGGTTCTGTGCAGATGAGCTGAGTGACTGCAGCTGGCCTCCAGGTCTTTCAATGGCTCTGCCTTTTCTGGGCTGCCTGGTAATCAAGCTGCTCTGGTGTTTTTTGAGGAGGAAGCAGGGAAGGGATGCCAGTGAGAAGGCAGGGCAGGGGGGCTTTTACTTATCACTATCACAAAATATTTGCAAAGGAGTTGGGACTGGTTGTTAAACCATCTTGTACTCCTTTTCTGAAAGTTTGATCTGCATCCTTCTGAATTCATACGAATTCATCTTTGGATGAGAGACAAGGATGCATGTATACATGGTGGGAGGTAGTAGTGAAGCTGGAGAAATTACAAAATACATATGGCAAATGGAGTAGAAACACATCTGGGGATGTTTTCACAAACCCAAGGTGTTGGGAGGCAGAAATACTGGTAATTTTCAGTAGTGTTTTGTATTTCTAAATCCTTTTGGTGCACTGGGAGCTCTCCTTCATCTGTCCTTGGTTTCGTGCAGAAGTTACAACACATTCCTGAAAGATCCATTTAACAATTCCTTTATTCTCATTATCCAATGGCCTTTTTCTCTTTCCTTGCCCAGGGGCTGCAGTGAACCTGACTCTAGTGACACCAGAAAAGGCTATCAAACTGGCAGCCAATGACTTCTTCCGGCATCACCTCTCCAAAGACGGGTGAGTAGGGAATTGACCTTCTGCAGTCAACTTAAAAGACACCGACTCGTGGAACATGTCTGGTGAGACATCAGGAAAAGGTGGAATGGGATAGTGCAATGACTGAAATATGAGTTGACCTTGAACAGCTCAGCTGGTGATTACATTCAGGCTAAGGATGCAATGTCTAAAATGGGAAGCGTGAAACACTCCACTGGATGACTGCTCTTTATTCAAGCTTCTAAAAATAGTCCCAGATTTAAGCCAAGGTTAGCAGATCCAGAATGTGTAGTCTAAGTATTTGAGAGGAGCCCAGTGTCACTGATCATTGCTCAAACAGCTGCTGGGAGTACTCTTGTCCTCAGCGTCCTATTGGATCCTCTTATGCTCCTTCTGGCTCGAAAAGATACCAAGTCAAGTTCTGTAGACACCAGACTTAGCACCCCTTTTCTCCTTTTGTACCTTGAAAATTGTTTTAGAGAGGTGGTAAATCTGAATTGACTAAGGGCACTTGCAGCAGCTGACCTTCAAATAAATGCTGAAGGAATAAAATTACCTGTTTATCTTGCAAGTGGAGTTCGGTTCATGTGAATTAAATGTGAGTAAAAGGCATAAGCTGGAGCAGTTGAGAGGAGCTGGACCCTGAATATTTAATGCTGCTCTCACCAAGATGTTTTCCAAATTGCATGGAAAATAGTTGTGTCTCCCACTAGAGAGAGCCCTTTCCCCAGAGGCAGACAAGGGCATTGTCTCCAGTCCTCAGTGACAGTAGCTAGAATGACAGCCTGCTTGGGATATGATCCCAACTCTTCCCATCAACAGTTATGGGGTAGGGTCTCAGTGAAAATGCAAAGCTCAGGCACAATTACTGGGCTTAACAACTTCCCAAAACATATCACGTCAGTCTTGGCTGCTGCGGATCACTGGCTCAACAACTTCAGTGGAGATTGTGGACTGACACAGATGGAGAATCCATTTTTTTCCTGTACCTTTTCTTTTTCTTTTGTTCTGAGTCCTTTGAAGTAGCAGCTAACATATGTCTGTGTGACTCATCGGCTCACAGCTCTTCGTGATTTTCTGACTCAAGTCTTCAAATAGTCTCTCTTCTGTGCTCTGCTCAGACAGTGGGAGGTAATGATGTCCTCTACCAAGCAGTGTGTCTCATCCCTGCAGCAGACAGCCCAGCACACCTTGGTGTACTGCAGCAAACAGCAGCACAGCTCTTTGCCACCACCTACAAAGTGGGGGCTTAGAGGCTTGTACAGGCCCGATAGTGTGCCAAGCTGCCACACTTTGTACTACCACTAAGGGAATGGTTCCATGGAAGAAATCAGACTAGCATTGCAACATGTTTCGCATTCTGGGAGAGCAATCACTGCTGTGATGTTTCAGCCATTAAAATGGGACATGCCTGTCAGTCGGTGTCCTGCACCGTGAGAGGTAAAGGCTTCCTCAGAGGACAAGTGTGTGTGTCTGCCTCAGTGCTGAGTCCAGCTTTGAATAGGTCTTTGGGTAAGTGGGATGCACCTGTTTCCACAAGCAGCTGAGGTTTTCACTCAGACCTCTTCCAGTTTGACTTTTGGGTCACTGGCGGGTCCACACATGACGTAGATGATGTGCTGTGCTTAATTCAGAATAAAGGAGCTAGAGAATTTTTCCAAGAGCAAGACACCCTGTTCTCCTAAATCTGGTGAGTACTGGTACTGGTGAGTCTGACACTACAGTGACCTAGAGCAGGAGCACAATACCACTCAGGTAGTGGGAGGCCTTTGTGTCTCAACACAGAGCATTTTTAGTTCCTTTAGAGAAAAGAGAGGTTGGGCCACAGTTAGGTGACAAGAGCTAGGCAGCATGTGGAGTCAGGGTCACTCATCTCATTTAACAGCCATTGGGGGCTAGGATGAGTGAAATCTGGTCAGCTGTGCTCATGAGGGTAGCCAGCATGAGCTGGACAGAGAGGCAGAGGCTTGATACTGCTGTGGTAGATAATTAAAGGTGTTTCTACCTAGAAATGTCACCCCAAGATATGATGGAAAGGAAAATGCCTTGCAGATTGGCTGTGGCTGGTATAGGCTATGAATGTGGGATCTGGCAGTTTTCTCCCTTGGGCTGCTTCTGTCCCATCCCCCCCAGTTGCCTTAGGAAGATGGGGCAGAATTAGCAGTGCTGGAATTCAAAGGCCTCTCCTACCCAGGACCAAACATGGTGCATGCCTGCCAGCACATCACAAGGCCGGGCCACCTATTTCACAACTCCAGCCAAAGCCTAGGTGTGAACAACAAAATAGCTTGGGATTAGAAAGGTGAAGCCTGGAGCTGCCTGGCACATGAATGTGGTTTCATTTCTTGGTATGTAATTGCATCAATCAAGGTGTTTACTTTGGGCAAAGCACAACTGAGGGGGTTAGGCTCAGTGTAAAGCTGGATCAGCAAGGTCTTGGTTCAGCTCCACCGAAGTCCTTTTTGCACAAGCCAGTCTGTCTGCTGTGTACGTTCATAGATGCTGTGCCCTTAGGTCAGTATCCCAAAGGATGCTCTGACTCAAAGCTGCAGAAGTCTTCTAGACCTGTTTACATTGAATGCCTTTGTGCAAGCATCTAGCACTTGTCTTGCTTGAAATATGTTGCACGAGTTGGTAATCCTTTTCTGATAAAATGTGCATGTTCTACCAGTGTTTGCTGATTAAAATACGTGGTATTAAAATAGACCTCCATGTGCAAGAAGAGGAAACGTGTGTGAACCAGAGAAAGTGTGGCAAATCCAGCATGACTCAAAGTAGCCTTAAGTTAAACAACAGCTTTCAGTATACATTAATGTATTTATTTTTATCCTTTGAAAAAATTAGTGTTGAAATTGCTTTTAAACTGCTAGGATAAAAAAGTGGCATAAAGCCTATTTTTGAAAGGCCAGACTGAAAACAGCACCTGTGGTGTAGGAAGCTCCTGACTGCAAATTGCTGGAAGAGTATTTTAGGGATGTTATCACTAGAGGTTTGTGCTAGACTCCCTTTTCCCTGACGCTGTTCTTGGACACTGCTGGAGGTGTAGAGCATTGGGGCAGCAGGTCCTCACAAGGGACCTTGTGCCTTTGTTGGTGCACCTCTCTCCCTGACTGTGCAGATATCTGTTCCTGCAGCTCTCTCCACCCTGGGACTAAGTCAGGGAGGCACTCCTGCCTGTACCATGCTTTTTCCCTCCTTTTGGTGCAGGGAGCATGTGTGCTTACAGGCTGGGGGACGTCATTTCTGGTTCTTCGCCCGTTTCTAGTTCTTTGCCAGTTTCTATTTTGATGTCAAGGCCATTATGACAGCCTACAGCTCCAGCTTCTTGTTTTCTGCAGAAACAAAACTGAGTTGGTCCTCCCAAGCAGTCCTGGTCATTTAGGAATGAGGGAGGCCTGAGTGAGTTGTGTGAGTGCTGAAAACATGCTTGCTATGCCATGGAGGAAAGGAGGGAGACCAAGATACTGAAAAACCTGAAGGGCACCCCATGAGCATGATTGAAAAAGGCTGTAAGGGTCAAGTGATTTCCTGTGACGATTTTGACCTGAGAGCCTCAGCAGTTCCTAGGAGAAGAGGTGAGCCACAGGAGAATCTTCAGGCAGGTCCTTGTTCCTGTGTCATTCTGTGGGGAAGAACTTCCACTAGGCTGGGGAAGGCAGAATGTGGAGAGAGGGGAACCTTCCAGTCTTCAGGCTGCTGGAAGCAGATGGGATCTTTTTTTTAACTCTGGCTTTTTGAAGCGGCATGTGTTGAGAAACTCAGTCTCATGGCTGTTGTTAAAATAGTAGTGGCATCATTGTCCAGAACAGAGTATATGGGGAGTCACCAGGGCTAAGTGAAGCATTTGAGTATGAAGCACTTGGATATGAAGCTGAGAAGGCAATTTAGATTGGTAGTACACCAGCATTTAAAGTACATCATTGATTATTGGGTGCTCAGTGTGTGAGGCCTCTTTGATTGATTTAAGTATTGCCTGTGTTTTATATCCTCTTTGAATCTGGATGTTAAACACTTAATAAAATCAGTCCTTTGAAGTGTCCTGCAAGGTTTCATGTTCATCTCTGAAGTGTGGAATGCCAGATAGCTGTTTTGTTGGGCATGTGTTTGCCAGGTTTTGTTCATTTTTCAGGTTCTTGGTTAAATATTCTGCCTTGGCTGCAGTAAAAAGTGTCTCATGCCTTCTTACATAAGCCATCTGTTGCTCATAAAAACTTTCCAATGTCCCTGGATGAGTTTCCTGCTGCTCTTCTCCAAGGTGTTATTCTCTTACTTATCCTGTCGCCTTTAATCTTGACCTTTATTTTGTTTGCTGTTCTGAAGCAAAGGCTGGCAATCTGCTGTCTTAGCAGCTCAGATTCCTAGGAAGACCAGCATGACTGACTTAATTCTGCCTTTGCTGATGCTAGCAAATTTTCTTCCATTCTGCTTCCTCCTGCCTTGTATCTTTGCACAGGGAAGAGAAATAGCCGACTGGTAATCCTGGGACAAGCAAGGTACTTTTCCTTCAGTCTTATGCAGATATGGAGACTGGAGCTTTTTGTACATTGCCTTCCCCACTGATACATCTCCCCAGGGCTCTTTCCTTCATCTGCTCTTCTTTCAGGCTCTCCTAAAATACTTGGACCATCTCTTCTGTGGCATGAGTTTAAGTATCAATTGCATGGCCTGGTTGATCCTTGAGCTGCAGAATGCTCTTAGGCTGTAAAGTGAGGCTCTCAATTTAGGAAGAAGGGATGGTGCTGCTGGTCCTGGTGCTGAGCTGCTGTATCACCCTGCACACACCGTGCTTGGTCTTTCTTTGGCACTTGTGTGCCAAGGCAGCCTCTCCTGCAGTTATCCACTGGATACTCAAACACTTCTTTAATGTAGGTAGCCCTCATCCAACTCACTGAGACTTGGAAGTGGGGAAATCTCTCCCTTCCCCTCGAGAAGGAGACAGGAGCTGATAATTTCACTGTGCCAATTCAGTATCAGCTGTCTGGGGAGGGCTCTTTTATTTAGCACACAGAGACCAGGCGGTTGCAGTGGGTTGAAGCTGTTGACATCAAAGATCAGCCAAAAAGTAAATGCACTTTCAACTGTTAATCTGGAGGGAGATAGAGATGGGCTGTTTAATCACAGAATGCACCCACGGGAGGAGCATTGTCCTTGTCATCATTCCAGACACATGTCTTGGGACAAAACATGGGTTGTGTCTGTGTTCAACATGCTCAGTTGTGTTGCCCTGTCCATTGTTCGCTTCCACAGATGTTCATATTAGAACAAAACACTTGGGATTTTCTGCCAGGGCAAACCTGATGCAGGTGCAGACTCAGGCTCCTCTTGACTTAGTCCAAAGACGCAGCACAGAGCTCCTGCACATACCTGGAATAATGACTTCCAGACCAACATTTAATCTGGCAGTGTTACTTTGAGGTGTGTCTTTTCCACATCAGTACTTTATTTTGCTTGTCTGAGGCATTTTTGAGATGGCACTAGAAGTGGGAGGGAGCATGTAGTGGGAACTTTATTGCTTTTACATTTCTAGCTCCCCCTTGGAAAATCAGGGGTTGGGTTAAAGGGGCTGACTGGCAGTTTGTGTGCATATCCCCCTGTGACTGTGGCAGAGAGGGTGCTCTTCCTTTGAAGGACAACTCCTGTGTGCTGCTCTTCTAATCCATATCAAAGACCCACTATTAAAATTGTTCGAAAGGACCTCTGTCTGCTTTGAAGCTCCTGGGGAGCTTTCTGCAACCTCTTGGGCTGACAGGCAGAGGCAGAAGTTTTTTTATGAGTGAGGGAGGTGATGCCCAAGCTGGGGACAGTAGCCTCTTGGGTAGGAAATAGAAATGGATGGCTTTATATGGATGTTTCTTTAGGACAGAGATTTCCTTTCTGGAAATGTTGTCATCCTGATTCCAGAATGGCTGGTTTTGGTCCCTGCCCAAGCACAGTAAACTCGCACATGGCCAAGATTTTTCAGAAACTTGAAAAAATCCTACTCCTCTCCCATGTGACATCAATATACCAATGCTGTCAGAGATACTAACTTTAAACTCATTGCTCTCAAAAAGCCTTCCATAAACCTCTACTTCCTGCTTTTTTACTTTATTTTTCAGCTCTAATTTGAAACTGTAATTTAAATCAAACATGAATCTCCTCCCCTTCCCATTTGACATTTTTGATTTGTCACAAATTAATAGTATGTCAGTTAAAAATATGGAACAAATTACTTCTGCCAGTGCAGAATTTGGAGCTATTGTGTATATGTTATATTTAACACTCTCTTGCTTTGATAAAAGGTGGTTTCTGCACTTGTAGGATCAGATGGTCTTTGTTGGTGTTGCAGCTTTTGAAGTTAGTTGAGATATGCCAGTTTTTAAACCACTGAGGATAAGACCAGTGGTGCCTTAGATATTTAAACCCTTTTGTTGTCTAGAGATGAACAGTTTTCAAACTCCTTTTATGTGCAGACTGGTGAGGTTTTGCAAAGGCAGTTTGACTGTATGGCAAATTTTAGACCTCCTGTCAAAAGATTTGCTTATCTTAAGCTACTTTTTTTCTTGGATTCTCCCCAGTTCCCAGGATGTGCAAACCAAAAGCTGGAAGTCCTTGTTCTAGGTGCTTTTGATGTACCCGTTCGACATCTCTAAAATACACCCACATGCATAAATCCTTCCTTGGGTGATACTGGCATAGCTCCATGGAGTTCAGTCAAGTCAAGGCTGACTTTAGTTGGCTGGGATAATTGTCCAAATGAGTATGTAGGCCATATCTTCCTGATCTTTTGAACCGGGTATCAAAGCAGTCACCCTGGATGAAAGCCAGAAGATATGTACTCCAGGGATGCTCCAGGGCTCTTGCTGAAGTGGGAGGTGTTCTGCTGTGCCAAAGAGGGGTTCTGGCAGCCAGCTCCTTTGGGGGGTTTGCTTCCTCCCGCAGCCAGGCTGCGGATTGTGCAGCCTTGCTGCTACTATATCGAGCCACTCAGAGACTGGTGCCATGCTTCAGGCCACCCAAAAGGCACCATTTGGCCACTTCCAAGTGGCAGTGGCAGTGGGAACCTCTGGATTTGCACACCCTAGTTCTCCCATACTTCCAGGAAAGCTTGCTTTGCACACTTCTGTGCCTGTGAGTGTAACTCCGTGGGAGGGACTGTTCTTTGCAGCTCCTCATCTGTGGGGAAATTTGGAAAGGGGAGACTGAAATATTCCTTCTTTCAGCCTCATAGGAGAGCTCTATATTTAGTCACTGGTAATCTCTGTTGTGGCTCTGTGCCTCTAATCCCCTGCTCTCACATCCTCCCCAGAGAAGATGAGAGGTGGAGAAATTGGCCCAGCTGACGTGGTGGGCCAGCAGGATTACAGTGCATCTGCCCTCCCTTTCCTGTAGGGTTGACACTGAAACTGCTTTGCTGGCCCACTACCCCACAGCTGTGCTGTGTGTGCGTGCTTGTGAAACCCCTGGCAGGGGAGTGTGCCTGGGCTGTGCAAGGGAGTGGGGAATATCACTGTGGGACTGCTTTGCCACAGTGTGGGGACACGCCTTGAGCAGGTTAAGATGAGGTATTGCTGCAGAGCAAGGCTGGGGGAGGTAAAAATAGTACTTGCATTTAAAACAGAAAAAAGAGGAGGCTGTTTCTCTCTGGCTGTGTGATTTATACACGTTTCTTTTTTTAACCCCTTTAGAAAAGAGCAGGTCAGATGTACTTTTTAATCAAGTCAGTGTTTTCTGGTGCCAAGGAGTGAGGTTTTTTTACAGGGCAAAACCACATCACTTTCTGAAAATTGAAACTTTATGAGGTTTTGCATCCTGAGTTCCTCTTTTTAGTCTTAGCTGGGCTCTTTCAAAGCTTTGGAATGGAGGGAACAATGAAATGCTGCATTTTGCTAGGTGACAACATGTTGCTGATAATCCCTGCTCTGTAGTGCAGAGAATGCACAAAGCTGCGTTGCTGGAGGTCCATCCCATCCCTTGTCTCCCAAGGAGGACCAGTTTAATGTAAAGGATATTTGTTCAGGTTTGGAAAACCTGGTAAGATGGAGCAGCTCCTAACCGCAGAGGAGCTGCCTCCCTGATTCATATTCACTGTTTATTTACTTCGCTTTTCTCAGAGAACTCCGAAGCAGCAAGTGGAATATTTTCCCTCCTTGCTCCTTGTCCTGTGGTCTCTGTGTGTCGACAATTTTTAAAGGACTAGGCTGGCAGGAGGAAAGCTGCTTATCCCCCTTAATGCTCAGGTCCTCTGCTGCCCTCTGAAGTGATACCCTTTCTGAGAGCTGTGCCCTGACCAGGGGCACCATCAGGCTGGAAGAGAGCTGCAGTGCTCTGGCTGTGTGTGGAGGGGGCTGTGTACTCCTGTCTGGGGATGTTCTGACTGGGCTTGTGGCTTTTCTGAATGTTCTGTTTCTGGGGACAAAATGAGTCTATTCTCCAGGTCACGTGATGCTGGCAGAGATGCCTTGGCTGTGCTGAACTGTCAGGCTTAGCAGGTTCTGCTGCCCCCTCAGCTGCCTTTCCTGTAACCCCCAGGGTCAGAGATGTGCCCCAAGCCTTGTACCCAGCTGCCCAAGTGTTATTCCAGGCCACCTCCTCTGATGGACTCTTTCTCTCTTTTCTTTGGGCAGGAAAAAGCTGACACTGCTGAGGGAGATGCTGGCGGGCTGTGGCGCAGGTACCTGCCAGGTGATTGTCACCACTCCCATGGAGATGCTCAAAATCCAGCTGCAGGATGCAGGACGCATTGGTACGTGGACTTTCCTTGCCTGTGCTCTGAGCAGGGAGGGGGGAAAGAGCTGGGACTGGGCTTTCAAGGCAGTGCTAAGAGGATGAGAGGAGAAAACCCTTTTCCCTCCCTGCCTTCTCCCTCTCCCTCCGTCAGAGATGCCGCACATGTAGCAGAAGTTTCTCCTCCTCTTCTCAGCTTACTTCCCCCCCACTTTGCTCGGCTGGCTTTGCAGAGGCCCTTGCAGTTACTAAAGGTGGTGGGTTTTTTTCTCAAAGCAAAAGGCTTGGCAAGCGAAACAGCAAATGCTGCTGGTGGGAGAGAGACAGGAGAGATGAAGAGGTGGTCAGCTTGTGAGTGATTCAAACCTGGTAGATCCTGTGCGCCCAAGAAGGGCTTAGCGTCCTCCAGTGCCTTTCCTGTGCTGCTTCCTCCATCTCCATGTTTTCTGATGTCTATTTTCTCTCTCTTCTACCCCCCCGTAGCACCTCCCTAACAGCTTCCCAAGGGCATGTGTTATTTCCAAATGACTTGTCTCCCCTTGTACTCTTTTTTTCTCTCTGACAAAAACAGCAGTTGTCTTGGTTGAAACAGTAAATAAAATTCTCCCAGTGCACTGGATTTGAACGAGGTTTGGGATCAGGCTCTTGGGACTGTGGGCGTGAGCTGGCAGGCAGAGGCAGGAGGGAGTGTGAGCCTTTTGGCTGAAACACTGTGGAGTGTTTCTGGTGAGAATGGAGACCAGAGTCTGGCACGGAGACTCTGGGGGAAAGAGCTGCTTGCTCTTTCCTTAGTCTCTTCCAGAGCTCAGTCTGGGCTATAGCCTCACTTCCCAGGAGCTCTGCCTGACACTGTTAGATACTGTGTTTATGGCCCTTCCTGGAAAATGGGCCAATTTGTCCTTTAATCTCTCATTTGATGTGGCATTCCTGAATAATCACCGATTTACTTTTTCTTTTCTCTCTTCGCTGGTTTTACTGCAGACCTTATCCTCTTTGTGCGTATTATTTTAAAATGTTGGAAGGATTTAAGCCATGGTTTGAGGGTTCAGGAGAGGTTTTCGATGCTGTGAATAGCCTGCTCTCTGTGTGGCAGGAGAGCTGTGGTGTGCCGGGGATTACCTACAGATTGAAGTGCTCTCCATCTTCTGGCCAAAGGGCTGAAGTGCATCAGTTGGAAAAGTGGGAGAGGGCAGGATGTGTTTATAAATGTGACTGAGAAACTCCCCAGGTTAATGATTGCTTTCAGGAGAGGGAGGCAGAGAACAGAACTTTGGAAGCTGTCTCGTTTGTGAACATCTTTAGTTTGTTGTACTGGCAGCTCAGGGACAGAGCTGGAAGCAGGGACTGTCACCTGCCTGCTCACAGCAGCTCCTGTTCTCTGCACTGCAGAGATGGTGCGTGACAGGGTGCTCCTGCTTGGGCAAACCAGATGCTGGGAGAGCGCGGCCAACAGCGCTGTGGTGTGGCAGCACTGTCAGAGCCTGGGACAGGCTGAGGGAGGTGGGCTGAGTGGGGGAGAAGCCTGCAGGGCACCTGCCTGGCCTTTGTCTGCGTGTTGTGTCTCCGCTGGAGATCCGCCTGTGCCTCCCTGTCCCGCGGCACCGGGCAGCAGGACGCTGCAGTCGGGCACCCTGCAGACCGGTGCCGGCGCTCTGCTCCCCAGCGGCACAGAAGAAGCTGATGGCAGCGCAGGCCCAGCTCTCCTCCTCCCCCGCGGCCGCGGCGGCCGAGCCGGCGGTGGAAGCGCGCACCACGGCGACCCAGATAACCAGGGAGCTGCTGCGGAGCAAAGGCATCGCCGGACTCTACAAGGGCCTGGGAGCCACGCTGCTAAGGTAGGATGGCGTGGGCTCGGGCACAGGGCACTGGTGTTCCCAGTCTAGGACCTAAGGCACCGCCCGTCCCAGGGATGAGCCTGCAAAGGAGGCGTTGGCTTCAGCAAGTGTGGGGTTGGTTTAGTTCGGCTTCCATGCACAGGTTTTGTACATTAAAGAAGGGAAGGTCAGAGAAGTGAGGGAGGCTGCGGTTTTGTTCCTGGAAGATTTAAATCTGCTGCTTTCTGTGGGAGGTTTTTTTCTGCTGCCTGGTCTGTATTTTCACACTGTACAGAAGTCCCTATGAGCTAGCAAAGTAAAACCGTCAGCCTGAGACCCCAGAGTGTGCAATGGGATCTGGCCCACGGAGCGTATTGGATGCAAGGACTGGTGCCTGCTCTGACACTCTTTGCCTGGGCTTTCACAGAGTGACTCTGCTCTAGCTTTAACAAAGGTAGAGCTAAAGCAGCACCCAGTGGGATGGAGGGCAGGATGGAACCTCTTGTAATTAACAAAAGTGGTCAAGACAATCGACCTCTGAATGTGCTGGTGTCTTTGGTTTGAGTGTTGAGAAAAAGAGGGAGTTCCCTGCAGGGCTGCATGCCTCCTGTGGGCCTGTTGTCCTTTGTGCAGTCACTTTTGCCCCGCTGAGTTTCAGCTCCTGTCTGCATTGCAGTCACAGAGCCAGGATAGCTGCATTGCACTCATGGCTGTGCTGCCAATGTGTGATGCTTGCATCCCTTCCTTTGCTCAGTTTGTTGGTGTCCCGCACCGACTTCGCTCATCATTGTTCTTCTTTCTTCCTTCTTTTCCTGCCCCACTGCAGGGATGTCCCATTCTCCATTGTTTACTTCCCGCTGTTTGCAAACCTGAACAAGCTGGGCCAGAAAGACCCCAATGTCAAGGCTCCGTTCTACGTGTCCTTTCTCTCCGGATGTGTGGCCGGCAGTACGGCTGCAGTGGCTGTCAATCCTTGTGATGGTGAGTCCTGAGTAGCTTCTGGTGGTGGCCTGGTGCCAAGTGACAGGAGTCAGAGGCCCAGGCTGGGCCAGGGGAGGAGGAGGGTGACCGTGCCAGCCTCTTTGCAGCATGAGCACACAGAATGGGACAGCTCTGCTGCCTCCAGCTCTGATGGTGTGAGTTCAGCTGAGCTGCAACTTTGGCCACAGCTTACAGAGGTTTGCAGTAATCACTAGGCACATCAGGAAGAGGGTGTCATTCATTTCAGTCGTTCTTGGCAAGAATGGCTGCAGACACGCCCCTGGAAAGGCACATTTCCATGTGGAGTGATAATATGCAGACCACTTACAACTATATGGTCTGGGACAAACGGGAAGCCTCAGATCTGTGACCTTTCCTCCTGCTCCACAGCATCTGCTTTAAATACCACCTTGGTTTCTCTCTTGTGAAAAACATCAGAAAGTAACTGCTCTCTCCCCAACACTGCACATGCTTCAAGGTGTGAAGAAATCTAGGAGCAGAATTGTGTATTTTAGATACCTCTTCCTGAAGGAGATGAGCATTTGAAAATAAGTTCCCACTTTGCAGAGAGGTATCTGAATTTGGAAGGTTTCGAGCTTAAGTCAGCTTTCGAAACCTTGATCACAGAGAGGGAGGGAGGGGTGGCGTTTTGGGTGGCTTTGTGTTTCTTTGTCCATTTGTAAAGGAATGGATTTGTTTTCCCTGACAGATGTATGAAAGTGATCTGTGTTCTTGGTAATCTCATTTTGACTGTTTCAAAGACACTACTCTCAGGGTGGCTCTTGCCTGCTACGCCCCCAGTGCTCACCATGTCTCCCCTCTCTGTCCCTCCCCAGTGATCAAAACGCGGCTGCAGTCCT
Source organism: Melanocharis versteri (assembly GCA_013397845.1). Lineage (NCBI taxonomy): Eukaryota > Metazoa > Chordata > Aves > Passeriformes > Melanocharitidae > Melanocharis > Melanocharis versteri. The sequence goes on along the minus strand of VZTG01000856.1, from coordinate 3,882 downwards.
TGCAGAGAGGGGTGAATGAGGACACCTACTCGGGAATCCTGGACTGCACCAAGTAAGACTCCTTGTGGCAGAGCCACCACATCAGGTGTTTGGCATCTGCTGCTGCCTGCTGCCAGGCAGGCAGTGCAGCTTCCAGACCCAATCAGCAGTTTTGCTTCAGGTTCTCTCTGAACCTGTGCTTTTATCAATCTATCTGGAGATATACATAGATACATGAGCACATGTATATATATAGTTTTATAAAACAGCACTTCTTCCCATACTGAGCAAGGAAAACATAGCATTTATATTTAAATACTTCTGTCCAAACCCCAGTAGTCATAACACTGAGATTTTATTTCTGCAAAGGGAGGCAATGCTGTGATAGTCTCTCCCAAGGCCCCACTGTTGGAAAATCCTACAGTATTGAGCCTCATATCCCTCCTGGGACTGCTCTGCAGGAGTGCTGCCAGAGTGGGCTGTCCCCAGCTGCATTATCTTCTGAACCTTTGCTGAACTATGATCTGGCTGCTTCAAAACATGAAGGGACTTTTTCTGCTTTTGTGTTTCTGTGGCAGCCAGAATCTGTTGCCGTCTGGCTCCGTCCCATGCTGAGGGCGGAGCTTTTGAGCAGGGGGACTTCTTGATGCAAGCATGGGGTTGTCTTAGCTGTACTTCCAGACGCAGGCAGATACTCCTGCTTCTAGCCAGATGTGGGGATGGGGAGAGTTTCTGCATGGCCACTTGCAGAGCACTTGGGCTGTGGTGGGTGATCTGCTGTGGAGGCTGTGCCAGGCAACAGCGCTTGCCTGGGTTTAGTCTCTGGAGAGAGGCAGAAAGGCAGGGCATGGCCAGGGGCTCTCCTGGCATGGTGGAGGGGTGGGATGGACACTTACCTATCTGTGCCATTTCTCCCCAGGAAGATCTGGCAGAGGGAAGGGCCCACAGCCTTCTTCAAAGGGGCCTACTGCCGAGCCCTGGTCATTGCTCCTCTCTTCGGCATTGCACAAGTTGTCTACTTCATCGGCATCGCGGAATTCCTGCTGGACATGCTCCCCAAGCGCCGGGCCTAGCCCTGGAGTGGCTGCGTGTGCCCTCCGCCCTCTGCAGCGCTGGATTCATCCCCGTGTTCGCCATCCGTGTCGATCGATGTCAGAGCAACAGCACAAAGGGTTCGCGCAGGGATGCGAAGGGACCTGGTGTCCAGATGGGCAAATATGGGGAGGGAGAGGGTCCCTCCTCTGTCTCTGTCTGGAACCTGCCCCCTCCCGCTCCTTCCACGGACAGTACTTAATTATGCATCTCTCTCTCTCTCTCCCTCTTTTTAATTTCCCATTTTTTGGTTTTAAATTGTCATTCTTAAGGACACTGGTAAGCACAGACTGGGCTTGCAGAGCCAGAAGTCTCCTCTCAGTCTTGGGGAGGAGGAGAGATGGGAAAGAAATAACTTCAACCCTCATCCACCTCACTTTCCCTTTCTTCCTGGAGCTGCCAGCCGTCTGAGGAGGAGCTGGAGGGGCAGCTGTGTCCCCTCAGCACCTCCTTGGCTCTGCTGACCTCGGGTCAAGAGTCAAAGCTGCACAAAGGGGGCTTATCTCATTGCTGCTGGAGGCAGGGGTGGGGGCGATGCTGGATCTGGCAAGTTCCTTGGCCTGGAAACCTTCAGTCCTCCCTTCTCCCTTTTTAAAAACGAGTTGGACTTAAATGAATTCTGGTTGTTCCTATTGATTTTGTAATTATTTCTGTTTGAAAGCAAAGGGATGTCCCTCCTATCTAGGTGTCACAGGCACATCCAGGTGAGGTGCAGAAATAAGGTGTCTGCTCTGTAGGGAACATGTCTGTGGGATCACATGAATGTCCAGAGGTGCTTCCCTGCTTGGCTACAGGCACGGAAGGGAGAGGAACTTGGGATCAAGTTATTTTTGTTTTGGGGTGGTTTTCTGGTTTTTTTTTTGTTGTTGTTTTATTTGTTTGGTTTTTGGGGGGGTTTCTTTTTTGGTTTTGATTTTTGTTTTTTATTTCGTTGCTTTGTTTTGTGGGGGTTTTCTTTAGTTCTGTTTTGGTTGTTTTTTGTTTGGGTTTTGGTTTTTTTTTTATGCAGGGTTGTGGGGAGGGAAAATCAAACAACACGAAACCACTTACATTCCTTCAACCTGCCCACTCCCAGAGTGATAAAGCTGTGGCTGCAGATGTAGATCAGCTGATCTGATTTTTTCCCAGCCTGACCCCAGCTGTGTGGAAGGAGGCACTGGCTCCAGTTCTGTCGCTGCCCAACCTCGTGGAGCCGCAGTAGAAATGCTGCACCTGTGGCCTCACCCTGCCAGGTGAGAACACAAGGTCTGGTTGTGTTCCGATGTTTGCCTTGGGCGTGACTGGAGCCAGCGGGTGTGGAGCAGGCGGAGAGTTCCCGTTCCCTGAGCAAGGAGCTGTTTGTGTGTCCAGCACTTGTGGGGGTGAGTCCTGTGCATCACAAGAACATCCTGTTTGCTCCTGGGGTGGGGATCGGTGGTGGGTGCCAGGGGGCAAATCCGCACCTACAACCTGCTCTGTCAAAGGGACGCTGCCGCAGCTAATATCACTTGTCAGAGGAATTCCTCGTTCAGTACTCTCTTGGGCTGTGTAATTAATTCTAGTTTAAATGATCTTAAGTGTGAGATCTACCAACCCAGTGTGATCTTCTCCGTTATTTATTCCATTTGGTGCGATCCACCCAACTTTGGTGTTGAAATTAAACTGGTTGAATTCACTTTTCATTCCTTCTTTTTGCTTTATTCTCCAGGCACCTGCTTGGTGTTTGTGTTTTGAATGTGTATTTAAATTAATTTTAAAAATATCCTTGTTTTTAATGTTTAAAAGATAACCACCTCTGTTTCACCATTCTTGGGTTAGGTTTTCGTGAAACTTGTATGTTGAGGGCCTTCTTCCTTGCTGCATCCTTTTTCTCTTTGAAAAAGTTGTTCTGTGGGTGATTTGTTACTTGTCACTTTGCATATGTGAATAATTTTCTTTTTTTTTCTTTTTCCTTAATGAATTCTCCGTGTATCTGGGAAGGAATCTGTGCAAAGGCAATGATAGATGTCTGTGCTGTGTGTAGTGCTGTGATGCTGCTCTTGCTCTGGATTTCCTTTGGGTGGATTAAAAGAGAAAGATTTATTTTATTTTTTTCTGTAAGGTGCCCCATTCCTTGCTGCTTTTCGATTTACAGGGAAGGTCCCCAAAAGAGACCTTGCTGATAAAACTTGTGGGGTTTCAGCTTGCCCTTCTGCCTGCAAGGATTGTCCTCTGGAACTGGGTGACTTGTGGCTGCAGGGATGTGCACGGGGTACAGGTTTGTATGGTGGGGTTAAGTTTGGAGGAAAATTTGGTGCAGTGAAGGGCTGAGGTTCAGGGAAAGCTCTCCTTGTCCTTTGGCATGCTTTTAAAAACTTCCTTGTAAAACTGACTCTTCCTCCTGAAATCTCCAGCTCTTTTTCCACTGTGCAGGAGCTGGTGACCTAAGTGAGGCTGATTTTTAGCTTCCTGGACATGTCCCTGAGTCAGCAGGACCTGGGGAGGTGGCAGGGGATAGTGGCTGTGGCTGCGCAGGACAGGTACCCCCCCTCTCCAGGCAGGCAGGGTCCTACTTGCAGAAAGGAAAAAAAAAGTTTAAAATTAGAGAATTGCCATCAATTTAATTAATCACCCATTAACTGAAACCGCTCTGCATTGATTGCAGCATTGAGGAATGAAAGTAAATAAGTGACATTTTTAAAGAAAGTAACAGTGATATTTCTGAGAGGTGAAATTTCCCAGAATGCAAAGGAGGAAGTGGTGGATAGCAAAAGGGGAATTGCCTGGAGAGGATGAATGATATTACTTGGGAAATAATTTCTTGCTTCCCAGTGTCAGGAAAATCCACAAATG
>VZTG01000855.1:72299-262340 GCA_013397845.1 Melanocharis versteri | reverse complement strand
TTTGGGAAACACCTGTGTGAGCTGTCCCAAGCACTGCCTGCATAGCAGGCTCCAGCACAGCCATTAACATTGCCATTACCTTGTTTACCTCCCAGCCAGCCAGCAGCCAAGTACTGGTGGACAGATCTTCATGGACAGAAGGAGCTTTATTGGAATGATACGTCATTGATGTAAATTGTCATGTTAGAAGGGAAAACAGGCCTTGGAATGCTCGCTCTGATACCCTGCAGTCAGTTCACCTCCCTGGGATTCACTAGGCTCCTCTCTCTCTATGTTCCACACTGCAGCCCAGGCACAGGAGTACCCACTGCGTGTCCTCAGTTGTTGACCAAGCACAAGACTACTCAGGGCCCTTTCTCCAGCAGCTGCTGAGTGCAGGGGTCCTTTTATGACCTTATATCCACCACAGAGGGGTAGCATGCAGGGTAGGTAAACTGAAACCCTGCTCTGAAACCCTGGAGCGTGATGCGTGGGGAGCTCAGCTGGGAGTTCAGCAAGTTTGTGGCCTGTTCTCCCATCTAGTGTTGGACTTGTTCAGCTAGGGCTGGACCTTTCTTTAAAGTAGCCCCCTTCCCCCCATGCTGCAATGAGCTCTTTCTCTTCTGCTGCTTCAGATCCAGCGATGGGAACTGCTGGGAAGGACTCAGGCTGCAGGCTGTTTTCCCTTGTGGCTGAGGGGATGCTGTGTTTATTACCTCTTTCCCTGAGAAAACACAATTCCCCAGGGTGACTGCACTCAGACACTGTCCCACTGTTTTAACAGTGGCTGACAGATGCTCTTTCAGCTCTTTCAGCTCTTGGTCAGTATTCAGGCCGTTTTGGTAATGAGGTACAAGAGAGCAAGGAGCTGTACAGTTCAAGAAAAGCTTTGTGGGGTAGATGGCAGTGTTTGGAAAGAGGGTGTTTCCTTAGGCATCACCTCAGAGACGTCTGTCATTTTTTGCAGATTTAATCACAGTACCACTGGCAGCACTGATACAGACTAAGTCTCAGCATGATAAGTTCAAAGAACCCCAAGTCTGCATGCACAGACATTTGCTGGTTTACATCCAGGCCAGAAAGGACAGTGCCTGTTATTTCTCCTTGCCATAGGAGACATTGTGAAGGTCTGCAAGCAGCCTCTGCAGAGCCAGAGCGTGCAGCAAGTACACTTGGGACACCGGTCCTGTGGCTCTCGGCTTGGGGCTGCCAGCACAGGGGTGTTTCTGAAAGTGGGGCACCACGCTGCACTCCTCCACAGCTGCCCTGCTCTCAAACACACACAGGCATCTGCGGGAGAGGGGAGGTACCCCTCTAGCTCAGGCATCAGCCGGATGGCAGCATGCCTTTGACCAAGAGGAAAGGAATGCAGCATCTCCCCGTGACTGGGAAAGCTCGGGTGGTTTTGCACATAGGAAGCTCCTTTAAATGTGTTTCCTCCCACTGCCTGGCCTTTTGTTTTTCAGCCATGCTTGATGCTGGTGTTGGAAAGCTGAACTCCCCAAAAGTGAACTTCCTCTCCTACTATAAACTGACCCTTGGGGTTGCTATAGCGACTGCAGAGCGGCCAGCGGGCTGTGTAAACACTCCCTCCCGCTTCCCATCACACTGGGCCTGAAAGGCTGAGCCACGGGATGTGCACAGCAACCTGGATTATGCAGGCGGTTGTGAAATGCAAACCCGACAATTTCTGTGCTTCCTCCCTGCTTCCCCCGCGGGGAGGCAAACCCAGCAGGCTGGTAGCAGGCACAAACACGCCCGTCCTGACGAATTTGGGCACATGGTGTGGTACCGCAGAAACCAAATCCAGACACTTACCTGGGGAGCTTGAGCAAGATGTGGAAATACATGGTGCAACTGGATCCTCTGCAACATCTGATTCCCTTTGCCTCACTAACTGAGGAGTTTCCAGCTGTGTGGGGGGAGCAGTTTGGTACACACTGTCACAGCTCCTTCTAAGTAATTAATTGCAACAATCGACTGAGTGTGAAATCCATCAATTTCTGTGTCCTCTGTTGCTCACTTTGATGTCAGCTCTCCCTCTTTAATTTTCTTCTTTCCTTTTTCTTTTTTTTTTCCTTAAAATGCATTTCATTAAAGTCCCTGACTCTCTGAGTCACTCCCCAAACATTGATGTTCGTGTCTGTATCCATCCCTGTAAAACCAGGTCAGGTTTTTCAGCAGCAGGAGCCTGGGCGACACACTGAAGCACGTGGGGAGGTGTTTCCCAAGCACGGCGGGGTATGCATCCCCTCCAGCCATTGCAGATGTTCTTCCAAAATGGCAGGTACTGCCTAGCCAGGGATTTTGTGAAAGGCAAGCTAAACCACCCTACCAGGAGGAAATAATCAGCTCTGCTCCCATGGCACTGTGATGGACCTTGCTGGGTTGTCTGCAAGAAATAAGGTTGCTGGCCCACTACAACAGACCTGTGACTGCTTGAAAAAGCACAAAGCATATCATCTCGAAGGTGTGTAAAATGAAGCCCCTGCACCAATGCCATCTGTAGGGGCCATTCAGAAGTGCCAGGCATCCTGCAAAACACCCATCTCTGCCAGCTGCCAAGACACACTTTCGTTTCGCTGTTAAGAGACTTCCTGGCACAAGGATGGATGGACTTACGTGATCCCATCTTTATGTGTGCAGGGTGTCACTGACCAAGCTGATCGATATGTACCTTTGATCAGACACCCGGCTATACAATCACAAGCTGTCCGGGAATTCCCTGGATTTCCATCCTTTCTGCCACATCAGAGAGCATACACAGCCTCTGTTAAGCAAGGTACTGGCAAAGGCAGAAGAGAAGGAGATTCTGGAAGTGTGCTTGCCTGTAATCCTAAAATGTCCCTCTAATCCCAGCCTGTGACTCAGAGCTGGGGGGATGCAGAGAGTCGGTGTGGCTGCTCATCCACTGCAGTGAGTCATTACACCCCAAAGAGAAAAGGAGCCTCAAAGCCTCGCTCTGATTGCTGTTAATGAGGGCAACGGGACATGTTGCACAAAGTATGCTAAATCAAGGGCAATTCTGATATACATTTTGTCACAATACTCAGTCCCTATAGTGTCTCACTTAACAGATGGCAGGAGCTGAATCTGATTAAACAGGGTTTTCTGAATCACTTGCAGAGACAACTGAGAGGCAGGCAGAGGCATAAAGCAACACACAGCTCTGAGAGCCTTCTAGATCTCAGTGGGTTTGCACTTCTCCATTCACTCCGTGCCTGCTTTATTACAGCATTTAAAAATAAATCAGCTGAATTAGTTGGTGTGAGTACATGGTCTTTCCTGCTCCTGTCAAAGGAGTGCCCCAGCACCGAGCAGTGCTCCCAGCCTGCCTGCACTCAATGCAGAGCTTGGTAATGTGATGACACTGATGCTCCCATTTTCCCAGAAACGAACGTCACAAAAATAAACAGCCTGCAAACCCCATATTCAGGTAGGGGTTTAGAAAGTATGAAGTGGGGCACATGCATCTGTGAAGTAGCTGGGGAGAAGGGAGGCAGGAGGAAGGAGGAAAGGCAAAGCAGAACTACTTTGGCAATTCTGGGAGCTCAAAGATTGCTGGTCAGGTGAGTTTATAGTTTTTCTTCAGAAAGAATCTTAAGACAGATTGGCCCTGATGAGGGATGGGACAGCCTCAAACAATGCAGCATCTGAATTATGTCCATAGAAGCCATTAAAAACCTGGCTGCTATAAAAGTTATCAAAACCTCTGCAAACTGGGGCTTTTTTGTGCAAATTTTGATGATTCTTCTTGGGAGGGAGGCCAAATTTGTGGCCCCCACAGACCACTTAGTTCTCCAAGCCAGGCTGCCTGGTGCCAGGGCTGCATCTCAGCCGAATGCCTGGCATGGCAGGGAGCATGAGTAGGCACCACTTGAGGTCACCTGTGGTCTTGGTGTTAGTGCAGCACTAAGGAAGTCTGAAGGAAGACAGTGCAAGGGACCTTTCATATCTTTCCTGCACCTGGCTCCAATCTAGCTGCAAATGGCCCAGTGATGCCCTTTCCAGATGTGGACTGACACCGTGGCTGTCCAGGGAAGCTAAAAATTGCTGGGGGAGGGAGAGGATTATTAACCCGGTTCAGCTTAAAAATGAGGGGAGGTTTGTGAGGCTTCTGCAAGGTCTCCCTGCTGCAGGGAGCGTATTTTCAGAGGCGCCTCTGGCTTTGGATTGCGAGTGGCCGGCCGGCGCTGCGGTCGGCTGCTGTTGCCTCCCAAAGCCGCAGCAGCATTGTCGAGCTGCAGACGTGCAGAACAGCTCACGCCAGGGCTGCGCGCTCACAGGTGATCCTTTGGTCTGTACATTTTCCAGCAGAGCTGGCAGCTGCTCCTGCAGCGTGCATGCTTCGCTGGCTGTCCAAAGAAGGAACTGGGCGGGCGTTGATCCAGTTGAGGCGGTTTCGAGGAGTGAAGGCAGGAAGGAAAATTACCAACTTTGACATATGTTGCTCCCTGCAGGTCTCTCTTATTATAGCCTGGCGGGATGTCAAGGTGCACAGACACGACCCAGAGCTGTAACACACGATGGCTGGTTCGCCTCCTGTCCCACCCCTTTCACACAGGCAGGAGTGGCAAAACCATTTCTGGCATACCAGGAAATCCTGGTTCTCGCTATTATCAAGGAGGGAGCGCGCAGTTATACAACCTCGAGCTGCCATCAGCAGGACCTGTGGGAGGGAGGGGGGGAATAGTTCACTTGGAAAGGAATGCTGCAGTGTAGGGCAGTGGTTTTGACATGCTGGAGTGAAACTTGGCATAAGGGAATAGAGGGAATTTGCTTGCCAGGTAGACGTGGCACTTGAGCAAGAGAATAAATGAAATGGCAGTGGAAATCTTGAGAGATCTTAAGAGGTGGCTGGTTAGCACAGGGCATGTATCTGCAACCCTCAGTGCAGGTTTCACCGTGCTGGGTGTCCACATCTTTCTAACAATTAGTATTTACCTGACCCTCTGGCTCTTTCATCTCGCCAGCACACAAGAGAATCCAGCTGTGTGCATAGTCCTACTGGTGGTAGGGCCCCCAGCTTGACAAGAAATGAAGACCTGGGGTGCAGTGGCCTGAAATGTTTGTCAGCCCTTTCTGATGGCAGAAATCTACTTACTTTTCCGAGAATATTTGTCCACTCTAGTGTGCCAGGAAGAATGTAGTGTGGCACAGCAGCCATCCAGAACGATGGCAAATATTTGTTCCTGGTAAAAATTTGCTTGCCACATGTCTTCATTTGCAGCATATCGCATGTCTTGGAGCAGATGGAGAGTGGTCTGTATGTCCTTCTTAAATGTCACTCTGAAAGGGCTGAGTCTTAAGGACAGCACTTAGGTGGAAAGGCTGAGAGAAATACACATGTGCATCAAGAAGCACTAGGTGTGCATTGGATGAACACCTTTCATTGCCCCTCCTGACAAGCCCCTGCCAAGGCTTTGACATCTAAACAAACATGCTAAACCTTCCTCTTCACGGATTCTTTCTGCTGGGGCAAGTTCCCCATCGCTCGCTTTCATGCTGTGCTTTCAGCCGTTGTTTTTGTAGTCTGTCAGCACAACCTTGAGAGAAAGGACTTTGGCTGTGAGCTGAACACACAGTACCAGCTGTACTGATTTCCATCTCCTGGTATGTAGCTGCGGACTTTCACACTGTGCCTTCTTCACCTCCCCCAGCCAGGCTGAAATTTCTCCCCACAGTTTCTGCTCTTCTTTGTGGTGGAACTGACTTGGCCATGAGAAGCAGAGGATTCAGCCCACTGCAGCCCTGCTGTCAGGAGGGGAACCCCTTGGCAGGGTGCAGCCAGCCATGTGGGATGAGGGACTGAAGGCGTCAGAGGACTGTTGATGTTCCAACAAACTTTGGGATGAGTGAGGGGAGCTGGAATGCATGAGTGGGTCAGAGAAGAGGAGGAAATGAGCAGAAAAGGGAGATACCATGTGATAGATGGGGAGGAGAGCAGAAGGGCAGCATAAAATCACACAGGGGATGGGCAGGATTTGAGAAATAGGGGCAATAAAAGGTGAGGGAGTGTTGTAAGTGCCTAACTCTCTGGGGAGCTTGTAAGAGGCTGGATGTCCCTCCCACCCCCATCTCTGAGTTGAACTGTATTTTGAAATTAAAAGAAATCCAAAAGATATTTTAGTGACTACTTTTTTTGTAGTGAAACAGTTAGGTTGTTGCACTGTGATTTTTTTTTCTTGCATTCCTCTGGTTATAGGAGTGAAGCAGATCAAAACCAAACCAAAAGTACCATATTTCGCACTTCGTCACATGCTTTGCTGCCCTGTCCTCTTCTCCTTTCTGTAACTCTGGCAAGGAGAGGTGCAAAGCACAGAGTTCCCCTCTTCCTCAGCAGGGGTTTTACCCTGACCTCATCACCCGTGTAATGCAATGTTGCTACCTGGCAGTTATGATGTTCTTTAACCTTAAACGAAGGTTCACATGAAACACAGGCCTTTTGTGTGAACAGAGGGAAAGAAGATGAAGAAATTGGGTAATGCCAGAATAATAGCATGTCTGGAACAAAGGCTTGGAAGAGTAAGTGGGAAGGGGATGCTCCAGCTTCCTTCTCAAACATCCTCTGGGTGCTGGGATATGATCCAGAAAGTCCTCACTGCCCTAGTTTCACTTAGATATAAGGTCTCTTCATCCCATCACATGGCCTGCAAATACTGGTCACCACCAACTCTTTTCACCTGCTTCCCCTTTGCATGCCTTGGAAAAGGGTGTAAAATGGTATTTCTACAGTGTCTCCTCTTTTGCTGCTGTTTGTACTTCCAAAGTGTACCTAGCACACCTATTTTCTCTGGCAGCACTTTTATTTGCATCCCAGTGGACTTGTAAGAATTAGGGTCGGCTTGACATGAGTGGAGTACTGTACAGAGATATTTACAGCTGTTTGCAAGGCTTGTGTTGAGTATGAAACCAGCAGCAATTAGGATCCAGGCCAGTGCCTTCAGTGAATAATGGTCTTGGTTACTTGGAAATATCAGATGGCTTCAGCTTTATGCAGTTGCTACGAGGAAAAGAAGTTAAGTAAACAAAGAAAAAGAATAAGAGGAGGGAGTGGTGGTTTTTTTATTGGCATAGTCAAGAAGGACAGTCAAAAAGACAGAAAGAAACTGGAAAACAATACCCCGGGTCTTCTCTTGCCGTCCACAGCACAGAACATTTTCTTTGTGCGCCTTCATGTTCAATATCCTTTGCCACGAGCACTTTTGGTTCCTGTCCCTCGGAGACCTTTCTTGGAGGCCAGTGTTGTTTATTTGGGTGCTCCACTCTTAGGATTTGTTTCTAATGCCTAAAATACGATCCTGTTTGCCACAGGGTCCTGGGACTCCATCCCTATGAAGCACCTTCACATCTCATGGCCTCCATGGCAGTAGTACTCAGCAGCATGTCCCTGGGGCCAACACTCAGCAGTTGTCCCTCTTTTGTAAGATGTGTCCAAATGGTTCACTTGGTTTCCTCTGGGGGTTTGAAAATGGGGGATCCTGAGAAGGGATTATTTCTGGAAGTTCTCCATAGCCACAACACTGCCTGTTGCATAGATGCCTTCCTTTCCTATAGATAAAGGAGAAATGCTTTCAAATTCCTGGAAATCGTTTGTCTCTCCTTGGATAAATAAGATAACGTGAGGGAACTGATTATATTTCTTAGTGTCCAGCTGTGGAAACAGGCTACTGGCCACCTTTGCCAGACTGGCCTTGGAGTTTGTAGTATTTTGTGCTTCTCCTGACTGAGAGTGTGGGTCCCACCTGGACCTAGGAGCTCCTGGGATTCTTGGGCTCATCTCTCTTTTCTGGTGCAGACTAGCCCTGAGCACGGAGCCAGGCACAAGCCTTTCTCAGCACACCACTGTTCAGAAATAGAGCAAGACTGTTTTCTACCCCAGAAGAATCCCTCTGAAGGCTCTGAGGTGAGGCAGAACTTCTCCTTGCATCTCGTTTTCCCTGCCCACAGCAGGGGTTGGCTCCTCTCACAGCGCTCTCCACAGTGGCCCACATTTCCCCCTGGAGATGCCGCCTGTAATGAGATCAAGATGGAGGGACAGTCTTTTAGCAACCCTTCAGCCTGCTCTAGCAAAGGAGGAGGGCTGCCAGTGCATCTGTCAGTGGGACAAGATCTGGGTAGTCTTGCCTTCTAGCAACGATGGAGCCAGTACTTCCAGACCAGTGTACTCTCGCTTGTGATGACACCAAAAAATCCTTGGCTCCTTGCAGGCTGCTGGCACACACAGCTCGCTAGAGCACTGGCAAGTTTTTAAGGTTTTGTCAGATGGGAACAGTGGTGGAGAAAAGAAAAGTGAAACCAGATGTTTTTCCTTACAGTTGCTTCATATTCATATGAGGGAGGAGAAGAGAGGCCATAAAAATGTCATAACCCTTGATCCCTGAGGCTCAGCATTATACTATGCAAAAGCCAGAGCTATAAATCCACACCTCTGCCTCAGCAGCCGAGGGTCCTGACTGCACAAGACCGTTGCAATAGCTGAGGGGGAAGAATCTTCACATTTGTCAGCAAATGGGGGAAACCGGAGTAAAAAGCCTTTGAGAAGCTAACGCTGATAGGCTACTTTCATGGAATCAGTTACTTTTTCAGATTTCTCTGGGGATGCATCAGTGCCAAGTCCTGAGGCTGACCAGCAGGCTTAGAAATTTGGGATGCCTTTGCACTGCAATCAATCTATGCTGCAGGCTGTGCCGAGGGAGAGGATTTAACTTCATCCTCCCCAGAACAGGCTCACCTGCCAGCACAGCCAGGGCAGCACAGCACTGGGGTGAGGACTTGCTGCCAGGGCATTCACCTGACTTTCCAGGCAGGGTTTTGCAGCCCTTGCTGCCCTGTGCCCCTGCAGCTACACCTCCCTGACACCTCACGCACCCGACCTGGGTACCGCTGCACTGCAGTGCAGTGCCAGCAGCCACGGAGGAGCAGTTCTGATCAGAGGGTCTAGCTGGCACCACAGGAGAGCTGCTAGGAAAAGTCGGACTCCAGTCCTATCCTTTTCGTATGGGAGAGGCTGCTTGTGGTAATCATAAAACAACTACAAAGAGTGCCAGGCAGCCCTCTTCCAGGGAAATGTGAGCTTGGGTGAACGCAAAGTTGGAGAAGAGGAAATGAAAGTTGTGTACACACAGGCCTCGAGCCAAACAAGGATTTTAACAGAAAGCAGCCAGGCCTTCTCTGCCCTGTACAACAAGGACTGTGATAACTGGTACTTTTTCTTGATACTTCTTGATATTTCCATGCTCAGTTTCTGCCTATCTGTTAATGGAGAGGAAAGGCTATCCCTGATCTGATGCAGACTGTATGGGATGGGAGGTGACTTCAGCCTTGCAGGGCCTAGGTTAGGAGATGATTTCAGCCACGAGCCTGGATTCTGAATCTGAATTTCCCTGCAAGATCAAAAGTGACCAGGTTTAGCCCTATTTTGGGGGAATAAGCTGTGTTACTTCCCATAGGATTCAGGTAGTTTGCTGTGGTAGGTAATATGTAGTTATAGCTCTACTTGTACTAACGGGTGACCAAGAGCAAAACCAGCATGAAAGATGGGGAATGCACAGACAGGGCTATGGCCTTGGACTTACAAGATCTTGTTTTGGATCCTGATTCAGCCAAAGGCTCCTGTGGTTTCTGTGGTCAAATAATGTAAACCATTTTTGGAGCCTTCTGCCCTTTTTCAAAAGAAGTGAGCAGCCCTAGGTAATCTTCATAGGGCCCTGAGACTGCATACTGTTCAGGTATCATGACTGTGTGGCCCAATCGGTTAGAAGGATTTTAAAAAATATTTTCATATGTGAGTTACTCATCCTGTAAAATAATGTCATGGAATGGCTGCAGGTTTTTTTACTTTGCAACATGTTTTATTCACAAGATAACTAAAAGTTTAGTCTTTTTGGATCAGGAATTGCGGACATTTTACCTCACTGCCTCATTTCTCTTCTCCATGAACATGCCAAGTGATGGAAAGCTGGAGTCATTTGCAAGCTGCCCGGCACTGCCATTGCACTGCTTGTGCTAAAATTGGCATCCTGGGCACCCTGGCGTACTACAGCTATTACAGCTATCAGAAATAGGTTAGTCTGTGGGCAACTGTGCTTGCACCAACTTTGTGTTGACTGGGATGCTCCCAGACAGACACAGTTCTTGATCATGTTTTCTAGGCCTCTTGTCTATCTCACTGGACTCACTCTCTTCTGGACTCTTTCCAGTTGGTTGGTGTTGAAGGATTCTCTCCAAAACCAGAGAGCAGTCCAGCTCCAGCCTGGATAGTCCTGGATGGAAGGATTACTCCACTTGTCCTGAGGGTTTTTCTCCTGTTTATACATCCAGCACGTTGTTTGTCTTTTTCCTAATGGTGTTCACTGTTGACTGACTTTCTGCATATGACCCTGATCTTCCTCTGCAGAATGTGTACTGAGACAGTGGTGTCACCATTCTGGATCTGGGAACTGATGTATTTCCCATAGCATATAGTGCTGTGCCACTTGAAATTCTATATCTGTGACCATTTCTTTATTTTTCCTTTGGTTGATGGAAAGAAACTTTTATTATTGAACTCAGACAGTTGATCAATATTCATTTGAGGGAGGCTGGCTTGGGTGATGGAGTTGTGGTGGGCCAGAGCACTGGGAATCAGAGGCAGATGTTTCTGGCAAGACTGAAATGTAATGGCTGATGTTACAATGCTCAGTTGTGAAAATACTAGTTAGCTTTGTCAGGGGATGGGTGTTGCTGACTGCCTTTAAAAGTAATTACAAAAGATTGCCTGCCTGTAGAAGTGAACATAAGAATAGGTTTGCATCTCTCTTTGAGTTAGGGAGTTAGTAATAGCCAGAGGGTGAGGATTTCATGTGCATACCTATCATCTCCTGGCATTTTGCAAAATGACTGAAAACTTCAGCTAGTTTGCGAAATGACAGGTTTCACAACAGAGAACATAACGTATGTGCCTTAGAAGGCTCCTGCAACTGAAACAGAGCATAACTCAACAGCACCTTTGAGTGTGCAGTGAGAGATGGAATTAGTCTGAAGAGAGAAGTCTGCTCCCTCCGTCAGATATTCTCCCTCTCCCTGTGGCAGTTAAGCACTTTGGAGCCATTAGGAAAGACAGAGTGGCCTTTAGACTTCTGTTAACCTGGAAATTCCCCTAGTGCTGCATTCTTTTTGCTCTTGTCAAAAAAACCCCTCCTCCCCCTGCACCCAGCTGCTTCTCCCTGCTCCTTTTGCTTTAGTTCAGCACAGCAGAACTTCTCCAGGATTAAAAGCCACTCTGTCTGCTATGCAAGTGTTGGGAGAGGAGAGTGATTGCTGGGCAACTGATGAGCTGGGGTGAAAGAGTGTTGGGAAAGAGAGCACAATGTTCTTTTCTTTTTATGGAAAGTGATATATTACTATAGAACACAGTAATCCAAGGTCTGCTCTTAGCTACTTCACGATTAGCGAACAGGCCCCACTTGTGCTGTACCAACCATTTGTGCAGCTGTGGAAGGCACGAGGATGTCAATTAATCTTGATTTGTGCTGTAGGATTGCTTCATAGGGGAGGAAATTTATCACTGGGTTTGGTTTCAGGGTACGTAGATGGACATCATGCTATCTTTGCAGGGAAAGCACAGGCCTCTGCTGTGCCAGGCGAGTCACTGGTCCTTGTTGGATCTTCTCTTGCAAATTCCCTCTTTTCTCAGGAGCCTTAACTTGGTCTAAAAGATGGAGCAATCAGCATACAGTACAAAATGTTTCGCAAACTTTGCCCAGTCTGTCCCTGTGTCACACCCATTTCAGGGAAAAGAAAAAATAAGGCTTTTGCTCAGCCATATAAATGGTTGTAATTATTATTTGCATGGCAGCCCAAACTTTGTGAAAAAGGGAATCAGGTGAAGCCCTGGTTCTGCATCAGAGACCACAAAACCTGTGTAGATAAAAACCACCAAAAGATGAAAAAAGACATAGGCAAGCACATCCTTTGAGGATTGATGTTCTGCCTCTTAAAATTCATTCTACCACCATCTTGAACCAGAGAAAAATGAATTTACCTTCCAAACTGCAAGGCTCAGAGAAGTAAATAAGCAGCGAGTACAAAAGTGGTATTATTACTGGCTTCTTATGCAAGGTCAGGTTTGTGTTGAAGAATGAAGCTCTTGTCTCTGAGGTGTGATGAAAAAATATGGAATAACGTGACTTGTGACAAAATCATGAAACCTGCCCAGCTGTTTCTCAGGCCAGTGCCCAGCTGTACCTGTTCTCCTTCTTTATCCAGCATACCAGCCCCTGCTGCACGGAGCCATGCTCCCCAGGGACCAGGCTGCTCTGAAATTGTTGCAAGGCAGCACATGCTGGCTGATCTAGTCAGTACAGGTCAAAGCAGGGGAGAGGGAGCAGCATGGCCTTCAGCAAAAACCAGTTCAGGGGCCTGGAGAACTGGCTGCCTTTGTGAGGCCAGGCTGAAGGGCTGGCTGCTGTGCCCCTGCTGTGATCACTCCCCGCCTGACCCCGCTGGGCTGCAGCTAGCTCAAGCATGCCAGACACACTGATTGCAATGTGGAGATCCCTGTGCGCGAGCCAGAGGAGAAAATAGCTGTGCAGATGGTGCTATATTAAGGGGAGAGCATCTCAGAACAGTCTGCTGGGATTCTCCAGGGGCAAGGGTCCATCTTGGCCTCACTTGCTCTCTGCCTTCCCCAGCACCTCCTCCTCTTCTGCCCTTATCTCCCTTACAGGTCGTCCCTCACTGAGGAAGCTGTGGGGTGATGCAAGGCCCAAGGGGTGCTACCTCCAGCTGGAATCTGGGGGAAGATGAATCCTGGGTGTATGGAGCTTGTGCCCCATCTGTTTCAAGCAAGTTGGAGGTCCCTTTGTTCCCACACTCTGGTCCCGCTCTGTGCTCTGACACCAAGTCCCAGGGCAGGACCCAAGTGGCAGCTTTTCGCAGGGATGGGCCGGCATGAGCAAGGGAGGGCTTCCTAATCTTCTCTGTCAGCAATCAGCTTTCTTCTCTTCAGACTCCATGGGGGAAGGACTTGCAGCAGCATGTTTTTCTTCCTCCTCTCCCAGGCTCAGCTCCTTTCCCCCCTCCCATCGCCCCCAGCCAGTACCAGCCCAGCTCCTCATCCCTGCCAGTTGTCTCTGCCTCCCTCCTAGCTCTCCCCTCCGGTTCCCAGCCAAGCTCCAGTGAGCAGGGCAGCAGGCAGGGGAGGGAGGGGAGGCCAGTGACAAGACCCAGCTGCTGGCCGCGCTCAGCAGCTCTGAGAGTGGCCCCTAGTGCCCGGCAGCAGAGTGGCCGTATGGCACGGATGGCCACACGGCAGGACACCGGCTTCTCCTCGGGGGGTCAGCGCCCACTCCCTGGGGTCACCTTCTGTAAACAGAGGAGGCCCATCTAGCACAGAAAACAAATAGGAGAAGTGAAACACAAGGATTGATTATTCAATTGAAGACCCTGAAGATTTGTGGCTTTTCTCTTTACTTTTAAATGCTTTTTGTGCACTTAGACCATTTCCTGGTGCAGGGAGGTCTCCAGGAGGCTGGGCAGAAGTTCCCTTGCCCCATTTCCTCCCCAGCACTGCTGGAGAACAGAGTCCATGCATGACTTTGAAAACATCCTGATGGATAGCATAAAGACAGCAGCTGAAAGCACATGGAACGGTCATCCTCCTTTATCAGTACAGGCATCTGGTGTTTGGGGGGCTCCGAAAGGAACGGAGCTGTGTGGTCAGATGTGATACGGGCTCCAGTGTGGTGTATCTGGGCTGTGTCTGGGATTCCTAGCTGGTCACCACAGAAGACTGAAGTACAGAAAAGCCCTGGAGTTGCTCTAAGTAATGGATTTTCAGAATCTTGCACATACAGAGATCAAAATGTCTCTTTTCACCAGACAGAGTGTGAAAGGATTAAAGACAGAAATACTGGGATTGATTGTCATGGGTGTCAAAAGAGATGCTGGAAGATAATGGAGCACAGCAGCCACACAGGATGGAGTAATACAGGCACTCAGAGATGCTGCAAAAGACATGTGGGACAGTGGCTGTCATTTGCTCTATACAGGACACATTTACTTGGTTAGTTCTTCTGTTGTAAGGATAATTTTGCCACCTGTGAATAGTTTTTATGGCAGTCCTTTTCCATGCAGCCCTTTCACAATGTTTTGTTCCATATTAAACTTGATAGATTTTTTAAGTGTAAGATTGTCACAGAAAAAGAGTTTTGAATTTTTCCAACTCCTGAACTTATAAAAAATCTTGTCCACAGCATTGCTCCAAAATATTTTTTTCTAGTTGTTAAAATATGATGCTCCTGGGTTTATATCATGCGCTTCTCCGTATCATTTTTACCTAGTGGTATTTTGCCCCAGTATATCGTGGTCTTCTCAGACCTTCATTTGTTATTCAGGATGACTCTGCATCCATGAGGAAGGAAGGCAGGCAAGGTCCCCAGCCGCCTGATGCAGAGCTCCGGTGCTGAAGAGAGGGAAATACTAATTCTGTTGTAGAAAGCAATGTGACATGCCATGTGCACAATGAGGGGCAGTTATGGTCATTCATGTTCAAAAAGATTGATTCATGCTGGAACAGGTGCAAAGAAAGGCAGCGGGAGGATTAGGGTGTTGGAGAGCTGAGGTTATAAAAGTAGGCTAAAAGAGCTTGGCTTATTTAGTCCAGCACCACAAAGGCTGAGAGAGGGATATGATCGCTCTCTATAAATACATCCTGGAGGTTAATGCTAAGGAGGAAGAGGAGCTATTTCAGTTAAAGGACAATGCTGACACAAAAGCAAATGGCCATCATAAACGTGGCATGCAGAAACCGAGATGGGAAGTGAGGTCGATGTCAGGCATTGCTGCTGGCGGGCTGAGGGCAGGGGGCTCGGGCAGCTCGTGGGAAGGGTGCATGGCTGTCACCGCCTGTGCAAGCAGGCTGGGCACAGCAGCCATGGGCTTGCCAGGTCCTGCAGGAGACATCTGCCCAAGCCTGTTCGGTGCCGTGCTGGGCAGGAGGCCCAGCAGATCTGAAGCTCCCACCCGCTCGGACCCTGAGGGCAGCGCCAGCCCTGAGGTCCTGCCTGGCTGACCAGGGCTCCCTCACAGCCCGGACCCCACGTCAGCCCCCAGAGCCATCAGCTCTGGCCCAAACAATGTGGCAGCAGGGCCCGTCTCCAGCTCCCACAGCCCTGCCCTGCGGGATGTGCCTGGGGCTGCCACAGCCATCGTGGGCAGAGCCCCACAAGCCATGTTAGCCCTGCTGGCTAGCATGTTAGATCAGCTGTCCTGATCTCTACGCAGGGCTCTCACCAGCCCGCAGGTTACAGCAGCCATAGCAGTCTGTTTGCCTGCCTGGAGAGCAAGGAAGCACCACTGACACGGGGCACCCATTTTGTTTCGTGGCCAGGGGAGGAGAAGTTTCCTCTGCTAAAGCCAGGGTGATCTCGGGGTACGTGAGGAGGCAGTTCCCCGGCTGGCTGCTGGCTGCGCGCCTGGGGCCCGGCTCCCCAGGGCGCTGCTGCGGCAGCTCAGGGCATCCTCCGGGGCCTGCAGACATTTTGTGCCTGTGCGTGGCTGGCTGCTGGAGTTAGTCCACGGCCGAGGAGTTCTCTGGGTGTGTCTGTCACTTGAAATCACTGGCATCATGTTGTGCTTCAAGTCTCTAACTTGGGCTTAAGCCCTTGCTGCCTCAGTGTTGGCAACGCGAGCAGATGAGTGAGTTGCTCCCAGTGATGGGAGCTGAGTGGCTGCTGGCTTGCCCGGCCGGTTTTATTTCCACTCTATGCCATATGCTTGCTGAGAGGCT
This sequence comes from Melanocharis versteri, assembly GCA_013397845.1. NCBI lineage: Eukaryota > Metazoa > Chordata > Aves > Passeriformes > Melanocharitidae > Melanocharis > Melanocharis versteri. Next base: position 246,589 of record VZTG01000855.1, on the reverse strand, counting down.
TCACCTTTGGATCAGTGGGACAGAGAGGAGCTGCCAGTGAAACTGTGCCTCCTGCCGAAGTGTGCTCAGCAAGGGACAGAGGCCTTCCTCTCCTCCCGAGGCAGATGCTGCTGCTTGCTCTCCAGATGCTCTGCTGGTAGAGTGCTCTGAGCACACCCTGCCTTCGGTGGCCAGGCCACTCACCTGAGGACCAGGTGACATAAAGCAATGGGGACTGTACCTATGTGGCAGGGTGAGCTTTTATTGCTCCTTGCAAAACAAATAACGTCACAGTCACAAGTATCTCAGCTCAAGTCACAAGTCTCCCAACTCAAGTGTTTCGGGGCTTTCCCCCTCCTCCCCTTTCTATTTTCATTGCTGGAAGCTGAGGGCAGCCCATGGGATGAATATTTCACTCCAGACTTCCATTCAGCTGTTAGGTCAGGATGTTTGCCAGAAATGCAATTCTTTCTTGTATCTCCAGGATAATAGCTGGGTAGGATGGTGGATGGCTCATTCAGGAAGAGACATTACAACACTTTTATTCCTGGCATAGGATGGCATGTGGCTGTACTGCCTGTGGGAAGGTGCTTGGCTGACAGTGCTTCTTTAAGGAGATTTTTTTTTTAAGTAAATACCTTTTCTCTTGTTTTGCCCAGTGAGTTCTGCAGGCTGGGACATCCTGTATCAGAAAGGGATCCATCAATGCATGTCTTAGATACCTGCTGCCCTCTAATGGCTGTCGGTCCCTGCGAGGCTTGGAACAGCACGGGTTTTGTGCATTCAGTGAAAGAAATCTGCTTAGCTCAGAACTTTTCCCAGTGTTTTTGTAGCATGGGACAAATCTCTGGAGAGAAAGTGTGGCGAGATCTCATCACTACTCTTCATAGTTTAATGTGCCTCTTCCCTGCACTCGGTGCAAACCCCATCATTTGCTCCTTGCTTCTGCCACATCCCATCCTGCTTTGATTCCTCCTAGGGAAGTACTTGCCTTTCCTAACAGCTTTAGATGTGATTTAGAGGGTGGACAAAGAATAGCAACAGCGTAGCCCTTGAACTCTATCAGCTTTCTGCAGGCCACGGGAGACCTGATCAGAGAGACAGTGCTCTGGACTTGCCCAAGCATTTGGAGAGAGTTCAGACAGCTCCATTTGTGAAAAGTTTTTCTGTGGTAACGAAGACACATAGTGTCAGCTTCAGCTCGCTCACTACCAGACATGTAATAATGTCTGCTCTGTTCAGAGAAAATTATCAGTGCCCTGCCTGCCTTGTTGACTTAGAGGGATTACATTTCTTGGGAAGTGGGACCATGCAGTTCCCTGCTGAATGGCTTGCTGCTGCTTATCAGCGGGCAAGGTACAGCATGTTGTTCCCTTGGGAGCATTCCCTGAATCAACACAGGCTCCCTGCAAAGCCTGGTGCTCATGGAGTGTTGTGGAGTTCTGTTTTTTTCCCCAGAACCAAAATCTTTGAGACTGTCTGGAGGTACACTGATGTATTGGAGCAGCACAGGGGAAGCAGTAAGATATCTGGAAGGAATTTTGCAGATGAGTTAATGATCAGTGAAGTTTGAAGAATGGTACCGACACAGCCTGCATCTCTTTGCCAAGGAATCTAGCATCCTACTGAGGACTGGAGTCCATAAGCAACAGGGGAGAATGAAAGATGAATTGCAGTTAAGCAGACAAACATGCACTCTGAGAACACTTGGAAGAAAGTTCCAGGAGCTGCAGCCTGACTTTGTTCACAGCTTTGTCTCTCTTTTGACTTAACTACTTTTGCTAATTTTGATAACAATCTCTGTGAGAACACAGGATCACAACTGTTGTTCCACCACAGTTAATCAGCCTCAGTGAAAGTTTAATGAAAACAGCAAGGCTACAATCTTTGATATTCCCTCCTCCATTCAGCCTGGAAAGTACAGTTTTAGTGCTCTATTTATAAAATATATTTTAAACCTGGGTTTGTACATTTTGGAAAATGGTGGGGGGTGGTGGGGAGAAAGCCTGGCTTCATTCAAATCAGTGGGAGTTTTGCCATGATTTGCATGGGCCAGAATTTCATCCTTGTTTATATAGTTTTGCAGCCAGGCTGAAGAACTCTTAGGATGCCTGGGCCAGAAAAAGAAATCTTGAATCTTAACACTGCTGCGAACAGTTGGGGTAAGAATGCTGGGAAAGTCCCAAGGAAATTGAACTGGCATAGAAGTCATGTTTAGCTGGCCGTGTTTTGGATGCTTTTGTTGTGTTCTCCATCTCCTCTCTCGCTGCCTGAACTGCGAATGACGAGCTGCAGACCAACCTGATCTGCAGATGGCTGCAGTTCTGACACGTAGCCATCTGCAGTGCCTTCACCGGCAGGGGAATGCCGGGTAGCTTTTTAAGATCAGATAATAGGCTGGTGCAAGACAACCAGAAGTCTGAACACACTTAGTAAGCAATGTTCCTGACTAATGTAGGCAGCAGTCTGTTTAATAGCAATCTGCACTCGGTAGCCAAAGTGCTATGGGATGTGCTTGGATCAGGTTTGGGCATGCACCAAGTTAAAAAACTGCTCTGTTACACGGGTTGCTTTTCCTAAGCTGCCATTATAGGTCAGTGCAATACACTGAACTAGGAGCCATGTGTGAAAAGGATTTCTAGGTCACATCTCTGTTGCTGAGCATTTGCACCCGTGGGGTTTTCAGGTGGTCTTTCTATATCTAGTAGCACTCATCAGCTTCTAAATTCCTCAGTCTGTGTCTGTACAGCAAAGAGTGTGTGCAGCTGTTCATTTCATTTGACAAATCCTACACCTCATGTTCCAGAATCACAATGAACATACTTACAATTTCTATTTTGGGTAGAACAGTGAAACCACTAAGTTGCAGTGTAGTTTTAACCTCAGAAACTGCTGCACTGATTTTAAAAATGGCAACATCTGTGCAGCTTCCTTTGTTAAAACACTGGGATGCAAGATGCCTTACAAACTAACATGAACATCCACACACATCTGCAACACTCTAAAGTGGTTGTATGATTTTAAACTCATTTATTTTCTCAGGTGCCATCAAGGGTTATTCTGGATTGGTAAAACAGACAACCCTTAAGGTAGAGCTTTGAGCTAAAAATAAGTCGCTCAGTCCAAGCGTCCACATAAGGCTGTGCTATGCTCCATAGCTTATCTGGTCACAGTGACTTCAGAGGGACTACATTGAAGAATGCAAGGAAAAAATTTGGTCCCAGGCTTTGATCTCAGATCCTCCTGTAGGCCACAGAAAAATGTAAAGTAATACTGTCCCTTCTTCCCACAGAATTTCCCTCAGAAGTACAAGGATCTGGTCAAGTACTGATTAATTCTGGACCTGAACATCATGGCTGCAGAGTTGCTGGACTGGATCCTACAGGTCTTGTACAAAACAAAACAAAACAAAGCAAAACAGACAAACCCAACAGTCCTGCTGACACAGGTTGGATTTTTGCCTGAGGGAGACCTACTAGGTTTGACACTTGGTGAGTGAAAAGTGAAATTTTTGGTGTGACTTTGCCATTTTCTTCAAATAAAGATGGCAAAACTCTCACCTAAAGCAACTCTCCACACAGAACCAGTTTGGGTTCCTCTTCTAGGCAGAACATACCAGAAGGAATTTTGTTGAATCTTACTGATATACTGGTGGCTGTAATGAGCTGGACATAAATAGAGTAAAGGAACAGCCCATAGGCCTTCCCTTTTCCCTACCAGTGGAAGAGGGATGGGTGAAATTTCCCTGCTGTTGTTCAGCTGCTGGTTAACAGAAGAAGCTGTTCTCTATTTGGGCTTGTGCTGGTTGAGCAGCCCCGTCTGCAGCTGTATCGTGTTACACACTGTTATGCAACCCCATCCTCCTTGCAAACAATGACAGGAGCAACCTAAATCATGAAACATAAAGACTATAATTAAAGAGGGGAAAGTGCTTATTTGGCATTCGGGTACCCACAGCCAATTCAGATTAGCTGAACTAGCAAATCACTTGGCACAAGCTTAATGAGAATAACATTTGCACTGGACTAAATAATGGTTGTTTTTCCCCACTGCTGGCCAAGGCAGTAGTGTAACCTGAGTGATGCTGCCATTGCTTGGGCAGTTCTCGCTCTTCTTAACAGACAGTGACATTTACACCACGAACAGGAAGAGCCTCTGCAGTCAAAGGCTCTGCCTCAGGTTCTGAAACTATTAGCACCCGGAGGAACTCTGGCCCAGGATGATGCTTCAGGTCTGTTTCTTATGGCTGGAAGTTTGCAGGTGTACGAATCTGACAGTATCTGCTCAGACTATGCCCTGCATTTCCCTGCTGGGCTTACCCTTCTCATGCTGGTTGGGGGGGTTTATGCATCTGCACAGCTTGTAGCTGCAGTCGGCTGTGAAAAGTGGAAGCTCCCAGCCAGGAACTCTGAAACTAGAGAGTGTGCAACTGTGCAAAGCCTCTGAAAACTTTGGAAAGTGCTTCTGAACCATCTGCTCCATCCCTCCCTCCTTTCTTACAGGAAAGAGACCCACAGTTTTTAAGATCTGATATTTCTTTCAGAGTTTTCTTGCTGGAGGTCTTCCTTGGGGAATCCAGATTAGTAGCTTATGGAGGCATTAGTAGAACAGCAGCTGTTGAATGTTAAACAAAGAGAGATTTTCATCCAACTGATTGCTAGATATTAGAATTAAATAAGAATTAATTAAGAATAAAGGCCTTGATTCCCTTTTAGCTTGCAGCTTTTATGCTGGCAAACATCTCCAAGGAACTCTGTTGAGTTTTCTGATTTGTGCCGCAGTCATCAGGACTCCAAAAGTTCTAAGCAAGCTGAAAAAAAAGGTGAATGTTTTTATGTTGCTGCCTTGGGGACTCTGAAACTATATACCTGCTGGATCTTCAGTTGACCCTAGGGATATCTACCAGAAGGAGAAAAAGAGCTTAAATTTAAAATATAAAATATGGGGAAGATGAATCAGCACAATTTTGATGCTGTTGGCTCCACCCACCAGTTTTAATCATGCATCTTCCCCTTTTTCCTGCCATAATATTTCTCTGCACATAGTTAGGATTATTTTACTGATCCCTGAATGCCAGAAAGGATGCAAGTTACACTGTCTCCATATCAGCGACACCCACATCTTACAAATTTATATTGTATATGAAGATAATCACCTGTGACTTTGGGCAAATAAGTCAACAGTTTATGAAGAGTTCTGCAAAATACTGATGACAAAACACTGCAGCATCTCTACCACTGGTTGCATAGTGAACACTTTCTTGTCCCAGAGCTGTCCGAAACCCTGCATTATCCCTTCCCACAACCATCCCATCACAGCCAGAAGCTTATCTATCTGAAGAGTCAGGCAGCTCTTCAAATGGAAAAATGTTGCATGATATTGAATAACAGCTCTATTTCTCTATATGCATACATTTTTCACAGTTAATCTCTCATTCCTTTAACTCAGTCTCTGGGAGGAAAAGTTCAGGCATCTTCATCTTGAAAATAGCTCTGTGTTGCCCAGACAGCTAGCTAAATTTGAGATGCAACAGGTTATTCCCTAAAGGCATCTTAAGGGCTAGGGTCTCTGTTTGCCAGGAGACTGCAATATCACATTTTACTGGCTGACATATGAGACATCACTTCTGCCAACGCAACAAGACAGTTCTGGAGCCTGGGTGTACCCATGCCCCAGCCTCGTCTCAGAGCCCCACATTCAGACATGCTTCCTAACCTCCTCCAGGTTTTAGGCCCTCATTTGTTTGTACATCCTGGGATGGGAACCTCAGCAGCCCTGGGCTGGCTGAGCTCTGCTTTTGCTTAGCTTTTCTATAGACTTAGGGTGTGAACCACGATGATTTTGCATGCTAAAAAGTCCTTAATTGCGCCCATGTTTAGATTCCTCCTTCCCTCAGCTGAGCTGAGCTGAGCTCCAGCAAGTGGTTCACGTTCCTGAATGTGTAGCAGGTGACCCATCTTACATGCTGATAGAGAGGGGCTTTTTAACAACTGGGGTAATTTCCAAGCTGTAAGACCTAACAGAGCCTAGGCAGGGCTGTGTGTGGATGCAGGGGGGATTTGCAAAGTGGAGTTCGTTCAGAACTACCTTGCCTTGTGGATTGACCCCTGGCTGACTTGGCCTCACTAGCAGCTCTTACTTTCCCTTTAGGAAGGATGGAAGTGGGAGAAGAGGAGGCTGGAAGCATTATTCCTAGTTTGAGTTCCTCCCTTCTCCTTCATGGAGAGATAAACTGATCTGATACTCCATCTACAGGAGCTTCTGTGGTTCTAAAGGTACTGTTGCCAGGTAATTTTTAAAGAAGTATATTGTTTATTTTTAATTCTTTAAACATGGGCTTAAGTTTGTAGATAACTGGCCTTTTATATACCTATGTATTTTTTTTAAAAGCTACTTTGGGAATACTTACACCTAGGCTGATGCTGAGTGTCAGAACTTGGCTCTGAGATGCTGCAAGGAGCACAGGGAGAAACAGCTGCCTAGGGACTGCAGAAGAAAGGCTCTTTAGCAGCCTGTGGTGTCACCCCTGGCAAGTTTTCTGTGTTTCTCCTGGGAATACTGTTTTTCATGGGTCACGGTGCCTTGTTGAATGGAGGACCAGTTGGGAATTTGTTATTTTTTCAGAAGTCATGTATTTATAAAGTTAGAGGTTGCCATCAAACACTTAATAACTTAAGAAGGTGGAATTGTGTGTTATGTTGGTGTAGTCTTCTTTTCCTTCCAAGTCCTTCCTTCCTCTAGATTATCAATGTGTTTTCTACTTTAACTTTGTAATGCCAAAAGCCAGTTGAGATGGGTTGTTCTCTTTTTCAACTTATAGTGAGTCTAGTTAAATACAAAGAGTTAATCTCTTCTACATATGTTAAAACATATGTTCTCTTCTGGCTCAAATTCTGCTTTGTTGAAGTCTGTCCTTTCTTTACTCTCTCTACTTTTTGGAGTCAAAATTATGGTTGCATCTCCACAGAGTATGAAAGTTTCTTTTTGTTATTATTTTAAGTAAAAAATATAACTGCCGTGGTATCCCACTTCCTGGATGACATTGGCAACTTTACTTGTGGCTACTGACATTTCAAGAGAACCATCTTATACAGGCAGTCTGTGTTTGGCTAAATTTAGCAAGCCATGGATCAAGTGGCAAGTATGTTCCACCCTGAAACCTATTTTTGGGAGGAACTCAGCATAGGCACCAAGAGGTTAAAAAGCTGTGTGGGGGAGAAGGAAAAAAAAAGGACAAGAAGCAAAATATTTTGCAAGAATCGTTGCTATGTTCTGAGCTTCAGCTCTTGAACACTGTGGCTCTGAATCACGTTCACTGGGGAAACAGCTGCAGCTGTTTAAGATGCTACTGCTCCTCAGCTGTTTGTTACCTTCCTTTTGCAGGCTGGGGGCTGAACACAAACCTTCCTCAGCAGTTTAGACTTTACGTTACTCTTCCTAACATTAGGCAAATAAGACCCAGGCACGTACCCCTTTCCCCCAGCATCACTGGGGAGTGCAGCAGCCCCTGCAAGAGGGTTGGGGTGGGCACGGGTAGTGTAAAGAGCCTCAGCAAGTTTCTGTAATGTGTTTGGAAGGGCTGCATTTATGTGCACTGTGTGCCTGAAAGTCCTGGCCATGCTCTGCTGTCCCTGATCATGAAATATATTTCTACGTATTTGGTTGTGACTGGGTTAGTTAAAAGTGTTTTGGAAAATTGACTTGACTAAATCACAGGGAAACCATGGTGTGGACATGCTGGTCTGTAATTCATTGATGAGCGCAGTGCTAACCAGATAAAAACTGGTTGTCAGCTCGTAGAAGTGTATTCACATGGGTTAGTGTGTGTTTATCTCAGTGGTTCAAACCCTGTTTGGATTCAATGGCTTCTGGACACAGTTTATTCCCTCCTACAGAAGTGTACATTAGCCAAAAGGATTTTTAATGCTGCCCTAGAACAGAGACGTAGCACTGCGTGCCCATCCTCTCCCAACTGCCAGGGCTGCCCTGGGATGGAAGATGCAAAGCAGGCTGCCTCCCTGGAGCCCTGCCAGCGGCTGACTCAAGGTGAAGGATCTTGGAGACTGGCTGTACCGGGTGGGAGCCGCGCCCGGTCTGGTTCAGCAGCACACCTGGTGCTGCCCGCTTCAGCAGGGGCTGGGAAAGGCACCGGTGTTTGCTGGCACAGCCCCCTGACCCCGTGCCTCTGGCTGACCCCGGCTGCAGCCGAACCAGCCCTGTGCACTCACAAAGCTTCGAGGTCTCGCACTGCCCCAGCCTGTGCGGGTGGGGAGCTGGCACAGCCCCTTTCCCTCCCTGCTGGAGGGGAGACGTGGATGAAATTAGTCTGGGAGCAGGTGAGTCACGGGCTGACTCCTTGCATTCTCTTGGGGCAGCTCCTTGCTTGAGGATCCAGAGGCATGTCAGATACAGGAAAGGGACAGTTAGTTTCTAGTGGGGATGGTGGGCTGGCAATCTGGAAGTGTAGGAGATTCCCAGCTGTGCTACTGGCCTCAGCTTCCCCGGGAAACAAAACAGAGATAATAATTACTGTGTCATGGATGTCAGGCTCTGGAATATTGAACATTACTTAAGGGAGTATTCATGGGCCTATCACTTTTGTGTTTTTATTAGCAACACTGACACTTAAAATGACAATAATCTGGGTATCTAACAGACTCTTCATAATGTAGCTGTTTTCTTTTTCCTTCTCTGAGCCCAGTCAACAGGCAAAATAGTTCAGGGTCTTCTGAGTCAGCTGTTAGTGCAATGTGAGAGCAAGCATGATTAAGATTTTTTTAAAAAAGTTCTGTAACATAGGAAAAAAAGAAGAGGGAGTTCCCTTTTTTGTTAGAATGCTCTAAACAAGTCCTTATTGTTATATCCTGACACAGAGGTTTTGACCAGCCTAAAAGGCATCATGGTAATGAAGAAACAAATGCAGTAAATACTTTCAGTGCCCAAGTGTTTAGGAGTGTTGCTTTCCTAAGCATTCAGTACTCTTCTTTTTCACAAAAGTCATGAGATCACATGATACTCAGCCTTGAAAACATCTTGATCTCTGCAAAACCAGATAAGGCTATGTTTATTTTGTATTCCTAGAGCTGGGACGTGGGGGGGAAAATCCCATCCCATACCTGAAAGAGGAAGCACACCTAATTTCTCCCCTTCATGGGAAAAGATATAGTATTTCTCAAGCCACAAGTGTCTACGCTGTAGAAGACCAGAAACCCAATTTAATAATGATACTTTTGTGATGAGCCTTAAAATCCCAAAGAAAGAAGACTGAATTAAACCTCTTGAAAACATCTCTTGGCCTTATTTGGGGCAATACAAGTTGGAGTGCAATTTTCAGATCAGGCTCATCCTCCCCTATTTTCACTTTGGTGAAAGTGAGTAGAAGGGGCCATTTCAGCCCTCTCCTTGCATGAAGGATGCAGCAGTGTTAAAGAGCAGAAAGAAATACTTCAAGGCTGCTTGGAAAGAGAAGGAATTTAATTCCCACCTTAATTGGGGATTATTTTATCGATTTCAGCAAGGGCTGCTGCAGACATGAACAGACTGACGCCAAACTGCAAACAGACTAAACCTCACTGAAACTGGCAGTGGAGGGAGAATCTGCACACACTCCTACACTCACCCACCCACTCCCCTTTAGTGGCAGAAGTAGGAAAGAATTAAACTCCTAATGCTACCTGAAGGTGGAAATACTGGAACCCCTCCTTCACACATGATGGGCAGCAGGGGCTTCAGCTGCCTATTGACTTTTCAAGTGTGAAAGAACAAAGGAGGGAAAAATGATGGTGTTCTTGTAATGATCGAGGAAGTCTGTCCTAATGGCTAGCTGCTACTGAACACACTTTCCAGGTCTCCCCTTTCCTCTGTTCCTCCTTCCTGACTATGAAGCGAGCTGCCTAAGGAGACACAAACCCAGTATCCTTCATCTCCCTTGACAGTGATTTCCTTTCCCCCCTCCTTTCTTTTTCCCCAGTTTTTCCCTCTTCTCTCCCTTTCCCTTTTCTCTCCCTTCTTTTTTTTCCCCCAGTAAGATCAGCTTGCTGTGGGATGGCAGATGTGGTCGTGCTAGCCTGAGGGAGAAGTTCAGCTGCAGACAGGGGTTGTAAGGATGTAAGAGCCAGTGATCTGAGGGTGATTCTCAGGAAACAAAATCTGCTGAGTCTTGTGTTGGCAGCTGAAGCTGTTAGTGGAGGGGCTGTGTATCTGCTCCAGGGCCTGAGCAGATCTATTAATGCCTGGTATTGCCAGGTTTGCTAGCACACCAGCCTGTTAGTGGAGGTGGCTTGGGAGCAATATGTGTTGTGCTCAGCTGCCCACTCTGCAGGCCAGTAATTTCTGGCACAGAAAGGGTCAGTGGCCCACAGCTGGCAGTGTCCTTGAGTCCTGCAGCAGGAATAGCCAGGGCCACTGTCAAAGTTTGAAGAGGCTTTTAAGCAGAGTTTAAATGAATTTCAAAAGGTGACATGAGAATGTGAGCAAATACATTGCTTGTTTGATCTCTCCTGTGTTCATCGGGGAGGGAGAAAAAAAGAATTTGTGCATTCTTTGCAAGGAATGGAGGGAACACCTCATTCAGCTATCAAATCTGCTTGTAATGGAGACTTACCACTCCCTACATTTTTGGCTAGCTGCTGAGGTCAGAAGGGGTAACAGTAGTACTGTGCTGGGGTTAGTGTTGCTCTGGCTCTGAGGAGGAAGCTTTGTCTTGTCAATGTAGGCTGAAATCATCTCTTACTACGGACACAGATGATACTTAAGCCATTAACACTTCAGTGATAAATATCTCCTCATGTGGTGAAGTCCTAGAAAAGTGGCTTTGATAAAAATCAAGATGATTGTCTAACTGGAAGCTTTCTGTTTTCAAGGCACTTGGACTGTGGTGGTGTATGACACTAGATTTGCTCTGACAAGTAAGGTCCCAGTGGGGCAACTTGTAAGGCTTGTGGCTTGGTCCTTGTCGCCTGTTTAGAGAGCCCTTCAAAGCAGGCAGTGGGCTACTCTTAAATGCTGGTCCTGGCAGTGCTCTTGCAGCTGAGGCACTGCAGCCCCATCTGTGTTTCATGATGGTCTTTTCTGTATCAGGAGGCCAGGTGTGAGCTCTCTCAGTGGGAGAGGAGAGGCTGCCAGGCCCTCAGGAAAGCTGGCAATTGGCTTGGCAATTTTCTTGGTTTCCAGAAAAATCAGTGCTTGTGGGTAGTTTCTATAATGAATCCCAGGAGCTCTTGGAAAATTATTTTCTCTGGTACCACCAGCTCAGGATCGTCTTTCTGATGGCCTCAGTGGAAAGCAGGGTGGGCACAGGTTTTCTGAGTGGCTACAACAAAGGCAGTGTTTCTTAGAGACGCTGAGCTGTCTGCACGTACACAGGTTGGCTCTTCTACCTCTGTGTGACGTGTGATGCTCAGGAAAGGTGAGGTGTGTAGCGCTCATGTGGTGACAAGAACCTGTGGCCTGTCTAGCCAGCAATTGGGGCACCGCTGTCCCAGAGTACCTGGCTCACAAAGCCTTACCTGCTGGTAGTTTCTGCAGTTGTGGTAGAGAGAAGAGCCAAGTTTCAGGGAGGAAAAAAGTGGCCATGAGAACTATTAACTCACTAAAAAAAGACACAGACACTGCGATCTTTGCTATGACTCATCTGGGCTGTTGCTTGAAAAAACGGCAGGCTGAGCAGTTGTGGACCTCCTTGCTCACTCAAGGGAGCAGCACTCATTTGTGAACTCTCTGAAGCCCTGAAAGTAGAAATGGTGTAGGTGAGCAGTTCCCATGCTGAGCTTCTGACCACTGATTTCCCTCCAACCACGGCCAGATGCAGCTTAGGGAGAGCTAGCAGGTCACAGCTGGCTAATTACTTCCCACCTGTTGCTTCCACTGCTGCTAAACAAGTTTGAGAAGTAAAAATCCAGCATATATGTTTTCATGCTCATCTTTCTCTTAAAAACAGATGATGAAATAGTTGCAGGAATATCAATAATTCCAGGACGATGGGGCTTTGCACTGTAGTGAGTGTTGCTGATGGGGAGGGGGTGTCTATGAAGAAAGCTGGTGTCTGCCTTATCAAAATGTGAGTGGAGATAATTTCAGGATGTTTTGACAATGTTTTTCCCACTTGGAACTTTATTACAGATTCACAGAGAGTCAAAGCAGTGCTGTGAAGTGCAGCAGCTTGTTCAGTCACCTCCCTTCAGCGAACAAGCCGCGCTCCCGTGGGGCCTTGCTGGGACATGAAAGTGCCGACAAGCATTCTGGAGAACCTTGCGGCATCGCTGCCTCCTCCCTGGGGATTAGGGACTTGTTGAGTCCTATGAGGAACGACTGTCCCCCCAGCTCAGCAAATCGTGGCACGAACTGCTGAGGGGGGGTAGGTCGGTGCTGTTTCACCGTCCGGCAGCCCGGGCACTGGGCAGAGGAGCCTGGCTGTCCCGGCCGCCGCTGCTGTTTGCTCAGGGAGCGGGAGTTGGGCGATAACGCGTCCCTCGAGATAAAGCGCTTTTGTTGTTTGCCCGCTGGGTCAGGGCTCGGTAGGTGCTCTGCATTGCTGGGCGTTAAGGGTGTAGGCCGCTTAAAAGAAATTTTAAAAGGGACTTTGAATGGGCTGGGTCAAGGTGTCAGAGGGTTAAACCAGAACAGTTCCGGCGCTTGCTGGAGGGAGAAAGTTGTATCGCATCACCTTACACCGAGTAAACCTCTTCCTCTCAGCCGGCCAGCCCTTTATGCGAGAGGGAAACAGCCCTGAAATCATAAAGCCATCGCCCATTTAACGAGCTCTTTTTTTTTTTTTTCTGCCGAGTTTTTGCTACGGTGTATCGCCATCCTCAAGGCAGCAGAAAATATTGGGGGGAGGTAGGAGCAGAAAAAAAAACCCCAAACCGACAAAAATGCAGTGTGGTGAGAAAGCTCAGCAGTTTAACAGTGCCACCTCCCGGCTGGTCCTGGCAGGGAGGGGTGTCCCCGCTTCCCACTGACGTGTCCCACACCTACTCGTCGCCAGCGGCGGCCCTGGAGTCCCGCACACGGGTTTCCCTCCAAGCGATGGGCGCTGCGGTGCTGCACAGGGGAAAATCAGCTGCAGCTTTAGGCCTGGTCAGTGCAGCAGCCAGGAACGGTCTCTGGTGTGCAAAGGCTGGCCTAAACAGGATTTTTCCACTTCGTGCAAACACCTCAATTTTTTTGTTGTTGTTTTTGTTTGCTTTGGTTTGGTTGTGTTGTTGTTGTTGTTGCCTGGATGAAAATAAGTCCTAAACTCACCTCCTCCCCCAGGGATGAGGGGCTCAGACCATAAAATGTTTTGATTCGTGGTGGGGTGGAGAGGACAGGATAGATCTTCTTCAGCAAGGTCAGATCAATTGTCCATATTATGATATTTAAATTTCATGTTAATTAAAGGTAAAAATGAAAAAAGTTATGTGGAAATTAAACCACCTTTTCTATGGCACTGTTTTAAAGCTTTCTGCTTGGAACAGGCCAGATTTTCCCAGTTTAAGGGAGTAGCCATTGTCCCATCCTCTTGGCCTTGGATCTATTAAACCAGTTAGCACAGAACCTGGGCTGCTGCACAAGGCAGCATGAGTGTAGGTGGGCAGCCCTGCTGGGACTGCACTGGGTGCTGCTGCAAATACCTCCTGAGCCACAATGATGTGAGGATGGCATGGCTGGGCTCCTCCTCGGGATGGGGAGGGGGTCAGCTGGAGAGCTAGCACTTGCCTGGGACTGAGGAGCTGTAGCTTGGGGTACAGTGAAAAAAGGAGTCCTTATGGATGCCAGTAGAATAGGGTCTCAGTTTTGGAGGGAACCTTAGTTTTCCTAGAGGACTGCGTTCACAAAATTATTTTTGCTGTTGCACTTGAGTTTCCATGGAGCTGAGCAGGATTCAGGACTGCCCTGCATGTGAGCAGCAGTCCCACAGCAGTTTAGGCATCCCTTAACCTCCCACCTTGTTTCCCCACTCCCGGCTGCAGTGCTCCTATGACCCCTGCAGAGCCAGTCCAAGAAGAAAGCCCAAGGCAGAGGCGAGCAGCTTTTGCTGGCGTGGTTTGTGAGCAGGTGTGCAGCAGAGCAGAATGAACCTCGTGTAGGTGCGAGGGAGGGAAGGAGAGCGCACAGCTGAGGTGGCACAGGCATGAGCACAGCTCCATTTGGTTCGGTGCTCTGCTCTGCCTCTGCTCTGCTTTGGACGCTGTGTTTGTGATGGCTCCCAGTGCAGCTGGGGCAGCCCTTCATTAGCAGGGTGCACTTCCTGAGGCACATCAGCTACTTCAGCATGGTCTCAAGAGCACTCAGAGATGTGCAGGACCTTATAGGTACAGGCAGCACTTCCCGCTCTAAGGAGACAATTTGTCTTTGCAGGCGAATTCCAGTAACAGCATGGGTGTTGGGTTTTATTTTCTCTAGATGGTACAAAATGTAATCAGTTATGCAATACGGCAGACTGGCTTTCTAATCTTCCCTCTGATGTACCACTTTGGCAAGTTCTTCGGATTTATATCTGTATTTCGCGGCGTTCCCCATCCTCCTCTCTTTCATCTCATTCTACGGTGTTTCCTGTGGGTGTAGTTACTATTGAAGAAGGAGAGGAGGCAGGAACATCTTGAAGTCGCTGTGGTGGAAAAACCTGGTGATGTGGTAGTGCCTCCTGAGCAGCACTGTGGTGGGGCAATGCAGAAACCTTAGCAGTGCTTTTGATGTGAGCAGTGCTGCACCCTGGGACCTCGATCCTTCAGCCCAGCTGAAGGTTTTGTGGTATGAGCCAGGCCAGAGAATTTTCTGAGCCTAAAATAAGTAAATAAAACTACAGTGCAAGTCCAGTGTCTTGACACAACCAAGAATTCCTCAGGCCAGTTTTGCCGCTGAAGTCCCCATATTGTCAAGGTGCAACTTAATAGTTTTGGACTTTCTTTTAAATAGCTGGTGATGAGTCTTCGTCTTACCAGTCCTCTCTGCTGTGTGGTCCCCGTCTGTGTCTGGAAGGTTCTTCCATTTAATCAATTTTTTAGCCACTGCTCTTTCCAGACAAAGCGCTTTGCTTGATCTGGCTGCATCCCCTGACTTCAAGCAGAAAGTGTTCAAAATTTAATATTTGTCTGTTAGCTCTGTCTCACCTGTGTTTGGGGTTTCATCCTAAGGGGAAGGTAAACCCCAGAAAATTAGCAGAGAAAATACCTCTCAGTACTGAGGCTGATATCAGTTATATGATGGTCTGCACAGAGAGTTTATTTCAGTCAAGCCAACATAGAAAAATTTCCCTGAATCGTTACCACAGTTGGACTAAGATTGTAGGGATTTTTTTTTTTTTTTTTTAGAAAATCAAAATACTCTGATATGGTTAAATCCAGAGATACCCAAGAGTCTACTTGAGTCTGTTTCTTAGCTTGGCTGTACTTGGGGTTTTTGTTAATACTGCTTTTTTGTTGGGCAGTGGGAGCAGTTTACTGTTGTAGACAATACCATAGAATAGGACTGTGTGAGCAAGCAGCAGTGACTTGGAGGTGAAAGAATCCTGCAGTGTTATTTGCTTCTCACCTTCTGCAATTGCAGTATCAAAGCTCATTGTAGTAGTGGCTCTAGGCCTGTTTGTTTGTACTCATCATCCACAAGGTACCAATGTTTTTGTGAACTCTTATGCTTCTTGTTGGATGTTTACCCTTGGAGATGCTGACAAAAGAGTTGGGAGTGGAAAAATATTGTGTGTTCCTGATCTGAGTTTGTAGTTCCCTAGGAATCCCGGGAGACCTTGAATTTGATGTTGCTTTCCTGTTTTTAGGGAGCAAACCGAGCTATGAATAATAAATACAAGCTCTGGGGCAAAACTGTTTTCCATTCATAAAATTCAACATTAAAGACTGAACAGTAATTTCTTAGCCTGCTGCAAAGCAGGAGGAATTCCATGTTGGGACTAGAGAGCTACTGACAGCTTCTTCAGCTTTTGCTGTGCCACAGTTAATAAATTGGCTCATCTTTGATTTTTATGTAGCTAGAACAAAGGTGTCTCCAGCTGAGGGATGCAGATTAGTGTAGTTTGCAATCTAAGGAGTGTGGACTTGGAAAAATAAAGGCAAAGAAAGTCCCTTTCTTCTGCTGGCTTTGCTCTCGGCTTTCAGAATGAGAAATAGCTGGGGCATAACTTGAATAAATCAAGAAGAAGGAGGAGATGAAAGTTATGGTATTGTGTTTGGGGCTGAATCAAAACTTATTGCATAGACACTGAAGTTTCTGCTTCAGCAATGATGGTGTGAGAAATCAAATCATAGGATGCCAATAAGTTTCTGTGGTCTAGATCCTGCATTTATTTGTATTTCAACACCTGAGGGGTCCTTTTGGAGCCCAGGCAGAACATTGCAGGGAGGGAGGGGTAAATTGCTGTCAGTGGTGCAATGATTGAGGAGGATCTCTGATTTGAGTGCTCTTGTAAAGAGCATCTAAAGCATTCAGTAGGGAAATCTGATTGTGACTTGCTCTCCTCCCACTCTGGAGCAGGCTGTTATTCTCTGAACTGATGACTGTCAAATAGTAGAAGGAGGTGAAGGTTTGCAAGGGGCAAGAGAGCATCCTGGATCAAAGTGTTGTGTTGTTTTTGTTTTTTTTTTTCAAGGTAAAGCTGCATTAAATTGGGGAGAAGCAGACCAGCAACAGCGAAGAATATAATCTGTGCATTTTATCACTCTGCTAACCCCAGCTGTAAAATTTACCATAGGAAGGCTAATAAAATGGGAGCCACACAGGCAAACAGAGGGCACGGGTTTATCAGCAAACATTTATTTTGGCTCTGGTGGAGCCACTCCCCTGATCAAAGCAGTTGGAGTTTGAACCTCTTTTAAGTTGTTCCCTGCTTGGACTGGGAGTGCCCTGATCTTGCATTGATGGCATCAGTATCGTCTGTGCAGCTGTGTGGAAGAGGGAAGGTATCAGGAGGGAGAGGGAAATTGTGTGAGGCTGCTTTACTGCAGTGTGAGACAACAGTAGCTTATTTCAGCTTTGCCAGCAACTGCCTGGTTTAGGAAAACAACCTAAGGCTTATTGTATAACTAGATGGTATAGGCGTTATCACAGGGCCAACAGGGAATGCTTTACCATTTGCAGGCTTATGTCTGGCGGACTGAGTAGCTCTGTAATCCTTATCAACAAAATAGCCTGCTGGCAGAAATCACCTTGAGCCCCAGGCTCTTCTCTTCCGGAGCCTCTTCTCTGACTGATCTCTTTGTTCAGGGTTCCCCCTTTCTCTCCCTGCAAGAGCTGCTTGAATCCCTCTTGGCAATGAGTCTTTTGGCTGAAACAAACATCTCCTCTCCGATTCTTTCAGGCTCCATGGTTGGTGTCTGGTGGGGGGGGCTCACCTGGTGAATGTGGTGTTCTTGTTCAGTCTCGCTGGCTGGGGAAATACATAAAGAGCTTCTGGGAGGAGTTACATGGGTGAGGAACAGAGTAGTCTCATGAAAGAAACAGAGGGAGGAGAAGGTTTTTAAGTCCTCGGGAATGGGATCTTTCTATGCAAACATCTTGCATCTCACTCTATGTCTTAAGGGCAGAACAAAAGCAGCTTTGCTTCTGACTTTCTTTTCATGTTTTTTTTTCCCTTACCTGTTTCGTCCATTCTGTATTTCTTTTATTTATTTTGCACTCTGTCGGGGAGATTGTTGTAGACTCCTGCGTGCTTGAGTTCAGATTCATTTTAAGGCTAACTCATAATAGAGTTTGCTCCAGAGAGGCAAGAGGGAAGCTGGGCTTGAATGTAGCTCTCATGATATAAAGTGCTTTCCTTCCTGGGTCAGGGCAGTGCTGAAGCACCAGGGAGTGTCCCTGCCTCCAAGGGGAGACTGGGCTGAGCAGCAAGGGAAGAGAGCAGGCAGCAGGAAGTTAACCCTGTGGATGTTACACTGCAAAGGATTGCTTCATTATATATTTTCTCACAGTTCTTATTTTTAAATAGCTCCACATTGTCCAGCCAGTGCTAGGCCAGAGTACTTGTTTTTGAGGCCTCCTCGAGGTGTGGGCGTAGAGGGGAAACGGAAGCAATCTGTAAGGCTGACAGAGCAATTCGAGCAAGACTTCCCCCTTGCTCTCTCAGAGCAAAATGTGTGCCTTTCTGCCCTCATATCTGCTACAGTCAGCATTCTTGCACTGCATGAGGATGGTCCTGCATCCGTATGTGAGGTCTGGGAAGGCTTTCCTGTTCCGGGCTGGTTGATCCCTGTAGCACGTGCCCCATCATGCTGCTGCACAGAAATGAGGGTCTCAGCAGTTACAGCCCTGTAAGGAGGCTGGGTGAGAGCTGGATTTGTGGGTGGACCTTCACACTGAACCAGGGATGTGCTGGTATGAAGGAGTGGTGGGAGACGTTTTCGTGTTTGGCAGTCTGGGACTTTGCCTGCTGGGACACAGAAGTCGCTGTGACTGGGGTGTGCATGACTTGGTAAAACATTGTAGTAGCTGTTTTATTTCAGCTTTAGCTGATCAGTGAGTGTATTTGTAGCACACTGCTCATTGTGTTTGCCTGAGCCCTGTGGGAGCTCCTGGGGAGCACACTCCCATCCCATCTGTCTCACTGAAGCATTTGTAAGTCCTGGGAAGGTTACTTCAGAATGATCCATTAAAGAGATTGGAGTTTGTGCTTTAGGTGGATTCTTCATCATGGTCCATAACATGAGAGCTGAGGGTAAAGATAAGTTCCTGCTTTACCTTCCCTGTGTGTTCTGGGACAAAAACTTGATTTCGGTTGGAATAACACCATTTAGATGTTCCTGCTCCCCCTACTCTTTTCTCATGCTGCAGAACACCATCAGAATAACAAAACAGAGCCACAATGCAATTATTTTAGGGCTACACTGTAGAGCATAGACGATGGTGTATGAGCAATTTAAGCAATGGATCTTTATGGAAAGAGTCGCATCTTCCAACATAACAGAAGTAACAACATGAAGACACTTCCAATTCAGTAAATCTTGCCAGCAAGGGCTGAGAATCTGGCCCAGAATCTGGCCATGGGGTTTGCTTATGCCTCGTACCCTTCACTTCCAGGAGAACTGTGTGGAAATGTGCAGATCTTTGTTTTAGCAAAACCCCACCACTTTTTTGCTCAGGCTGCACATCCCTGGAGGATATTGCTCTCACCTGAGAGCTGAGCTGTGTTCAGAGCCTGGCTGTTGCTACAGAGCCCTTACTAAGCTTTTTGAGGCTACTTCAGAAAGATAACTGCAGTAGCTGCCAGATGTACTAGAATTCAGGTGTGATAGTGTGAGTATACCACAGATCTTCTGGGACAGCAAGGGATTCTTTTGCTGTGCTGGGATCAGTGAAGATGAACTCTGGTTTTGTTGCTTGACCATTCCCTGATTAGAAACAGGAATTCAAGGAAGAAGCAAAGGCAATTCTTACACTGAAGTTACAAAGCCTTTTTGAATTTAGAGGACAGCAGAGATCTTGAGGTGCCAGTCCCTGAACAATATTTAGACAACAAATCTCCCTGTCTCTGTGGTATGACAAACATACCTTCTCCTGCTATGGAGAAAGCTCCAGCTTAAGTGGTAGAATGTGGGTTTAAGATGTAGTCTTGGTTTTTCAGTTTAATTCCCATAGAAAAAGGGCAAGCAGTTTTTGTGATAGGAACCCAAATGCTGTTCAGTTGATGCTGGGAGTGAGGCTCTGCAATGTTTGTGTGTGAGCTGGACAGTGAAGGGTCAGAACATCTCAAGGGCCAGAAATCTGATGCTTTAGAGAGTGAATTCCAACTTTTTGGTCAGCTGAGACCTCTCACAGCAGATTCTGCTACAGATGCTCTGGGGGAGCCTCTGTGCTATGTGGAGGCAAAGGCTGGCTTGTTTGCTGTGGTGAGCCTGGGGGCCCCTTCAGATGTGCCCAAGGCTATAAGGTGCCTGGTGAGTTTGGCTAAGAGGATCTTGGCTATTATGGGATCAGTTTCAAGTGCAAGTGGTTGGACTAGCACTGTGTCTGTTTTTAATCTGCTGAGTCTTTCATCAGATAACAGACCAAGAAGCTTGGTGGCAGGAATTTGGGTTTTAGTTATGCTTTTGTTGTGTGATTGCGGTGAAACAGAGCTGAGCAAGTGGACCCTTGTGTGAATGCTGCTGCTGAATGGAGTTTTGTTAGCTTCTTCTCAAGATATGGCTCTTCTGATATCCCGTGGGAATCATGGGGGGAGAGAGATGAATTTGAAGATCTGCTGATGTGAGGAGAAAAAAAAGTTCCTGTGTTTGTATAGTGACACTATATTATTATTCATGTGAACCTAAAATGCAGCAATGATGGTGTCTTGGATGAATTGTTTCCAAAACAGCATAATTTAAACCTTCATTTGGGGAGTGGCGGTCAAAGCTGTGGTGAATATCTCGGCCTTCTTTCTTTTCTCTTTTCTTCTTTTTTCCCCTCTCCAAACCAAGGTATAACAGAAATGGGCTGAAAGTGCAGTGTATTAAATGTGCTCTATCCCACCTTGTGTCCCTGCTGTTTCACGTTCAGCTGTGATAAGCCTCCCTGTGTGAGCAGGTCTCAGACTTGCTCTCTGTTGCTGGGATAGCAGGTGAGAGTTCTGCTGCACAGGAAGAAAACAAGAGACTCTCCGTTGCTGCTAGCTCTTGGCCGCTCTGAGGTGTTGGTCATCTGTGCACCAGGGATTCTTTGGCTGCTCAGGAATTTGTTTGAGCTGCAGAATGTGGGTGTGTAGGATGGAGGCCATATGTCAGAGCTCCTGGGTGGCCAGATGTGAGCCACAGCTGCCCTAGCTGTACATGCTGAACCTCTCCAACATGAGGCATGCAGCCCAATGCGTGTGACCAGCCTTTGTAAACTTGTGCTCAGCTTCAGGAGCCTCCTGTGTCTCTGATTCCTGCCCACACCTTTCCAAATCATAACTCAACACTATTCCAGGGCAGGATCCCAAACAGGTCTCTACACTCTCCAACCCAAGATCCTAATCCCGTGTGCTGCCTTATGCTTGGTTAACTATCTACCCATCAGCTATGCCAGCTACAAAGGCTCTGGAATGAGATGGTTTGGGGATGTGCTGCACTTGGAATATAACTTGTTACTTCTCCTGGGGCTTCAAAGCAAGGAACAGTTTGTCCTCTGTGAATATAAAATGTGTGTAAACATGACTGATACTTCAGATTTAAAATGTGCTCTTTGAACTTGTTTCCCCTTCCTTCCCACCCCCCTTAAAATTTAGAGACATCCTAGAATCATGACAAAAAATGAGAAAAAAGAGTCTTTCATTATGAATTTATTGAGAAGCAAGAAGAGCACATAGCCTAGGTACAGAATGATTCACACATCACTTAAAAGACATTACAGAACAAAAAATTCCAGGTAGACTCCAGAAGACTAGGGTGATATGAATCCAGTGACAGGACATCGATCACTGGAAAAAAGGCATGTTCATCCTATTTGCTTTTGTTCTGTGGTTATAACAAAATCTGTGCTAGTGGAATCTCCAGACAGGCTCCAGAGAAGATTTAAGATGTTGAGTTCTGTAACTGCATAGTACGTGATATATGTGAAAGTCATCTTTTAGCCTGTGTTAGAAACAGATACCTCCATAACTTACTGCAAAAAAGTGTTTAGGCTCTCGCCTGTTCTGCCTCATGCTATTTTCATCCTAAGATGAGAGTGTTGGTATTGGATACTTTCTTCTTACAGCTGTATATATTAAAAGGAAAAAGTAGGCTACAGTGTGCGTTTAGAGATAAAATTACCACTAGAGGATCTAGTAACTTCTTGAAAATAGCAAATTATAAAGAGGAACAGCATCAGAATCACCATGTGAGGATTATTTTCTTCAGAATCATTGTAGCGTGCAAGCAGCCTACTTGGCTGGAATAGTTTTGGTAGTCTGTAGCTTTCATGAAATTGGTTTGTTGCTAATAATAGTCTAAATAATTTTTCACAGTAAAATCGGCACAAGCGACAATGACGTGATCTTGATTAGTCAGCTTTGCTGAAAGAGTGTAATCTCCCTGTATGAGACAAATGCAAAACAAGAGATTAGCCCATCATTAGTATATAACTGCTTAAGTTTCTGATTCCTCTTTCTAGAAACAGAATAATGCTTCTCCCTCCCATCAAGGTCCTCCAAAACCTTTCTGGTCCAAATGTTTCAGAGGTGGTAAAGGACGTGCCCATATTTTCTGCCAAAATACTCTCCTCAGGGATATCGATGCTGATAGCACAAATTGAAAATAAAAACTGTAAAAGGTTTTGCTGCTTGAAAAATCCCTTCAAATCTGTATAACTTCTCATGTTTCTTATGGCCTGTGCTGTTTAGTAACTGGAAAAAAAGGTGCTCAGTTCTCTGGCACTTCTCTTCCATGGATCTTGTTCAGTGTTATTGATATGAATTTTTATAACAGAGCACTCTGGGGGAAGTGTGTGTATAGATGACTCAATCTATGATGAATTCCTATACAATAAAACAAGAAGTAGTCTAATTTCCAGTTGTGTAGTTGAAATTATGAATTCAGGCTTTGGGGAGAATTTATATCATTACAGTGCAAAAAAAAATCTGAACCTTAAAGAAGCCATGGCTATCTTCTATTGGTCAAAATGGCTCTCTCCAGACACTTGGAGAAGCACTGCTCAGGGGAGGTGGCAAGGCTTATTTAACAGATTTGGAAGAAGAGGCGAACTAGATTTTATTCACTGTGTATTGCTGGCACTGCCGTAATTATTTCTGGTTTTTTTGCTGGAGCGCAGAGGGGAGGAAAATGTGGGGTAGGAGAGGTTGGCAGCAGTGACCTCCTGGCTTTGAACCCCAGAATGCTCTTGCCCTGTTTAGAGCCCTTCTGGTTGTGGAGTAGAAGGAGGCATGGCTAAAATGAGTTAGGGTTCTTGGCATTTGCCTTTTACAATGGGATTTCTAAAGCAGTATCTGGCCTGCATCCTCACAGAGAGGTTCAAGTTAAGAGTAAAATCTAAATTTAGAGAGAGGCCCACTAGCAACATGCTCTTGAGAATAGAGCCTGGTTGTAATTCCTGTGTGGACTGTGCAAACATCCCTCAGGCTTCTCAGATGAGGCTGTTCTTTCCAATGAGCAGAAGATGATTGCTGTATGGAATAATTCCTTTTGGTCAGCATGGGAGGATGGTGTTATTTGCCTAGTTGATTAATTAACAAAAGAGGCTTCCTATTCCTTTTCTCACAAGCACGTTAACTCTCTAAAAGCTTATCGTTTAATTCATGGGATGGACTTCATAAAAACTGATTTCCATTGCTTATTAGTGATTAGATTTCTTTTTTCTCCTTCAGAATAATTTTTTGCTTGTGGTGAAAAATGTTATTAAGAGGGGCTTGTGATCAGTCTTGGAGTTTCTGCCTCCAGAAACTAGCTGAAAATTCAGCTAATTTGCCCAGAACTGGAGTTTTACTGGTCTGTGTGCGTGTTTCTAGGGCTTCTTCTTGGTTTAAAGACCTGTTCTTCAGTTTGTCTTGGGGCTTTACTACGTAAGTTAGTAAAGCCTCAAGACAAACTGAAGAATAGGTTAGTAATGCTGCTCCTAGAGCAGGATGCTGATTGATGTGAGCTCAGGCACTCCTGTGTGAGGCATCAAAAGGCGATGCTCAACACGGCATCTCTAGGTATAGCTCTTAGGGAAGCTGGCTGGTTAGGGTGGGATAACAGCCTGCATAAAGGAGGTCCAGCTCCCTGTGTGAAAGCCTTGGGAAAATGAAGGTCGTGGCTGCTGCTATCACCAAGGGAGGATTGAGACACAGGAGATGGTAGTGCTTACGGAGGCTCAATCCTCCCAGGAGCCAGCTATCCTTGTTATCACCTCTGCAGGTCTTGGCAAACCTGGTTCTTTGGGACTCATGTCTTTGTTCTGGATCCCTGTTCTGATCCTGTCTTCTTTTCCTGCCTGGAGCAATCCAGTGCTGAGCAGAACCCAGACCTCATCTTGGAGCCTCTGACATATGTTTTATGTCTGCTGCTGAAGAACTGAGAGCTCATGCTGTGCCTCTCTGAGTAAATCTAAGGAGTATTTGACTGACCACCTGAACTCTATGCTTTTGCAGTGGTGACTGTGATCCTTTCTTTGCCACATTCTCAACAAGATGCCTTGATAATCAAAGACCTTGCCTTCTCCCTTCAATCCAATCTTTTCATTGTATGTCTCTAAAAAATCCTTTGTTATGTACTGATCAAATATATCTTCATGCTGTGCCCAGTTAAGAGACTGGTGCATTCAGCATTTGAGATCTATCTTTCTTTGCAGTGTGATTCGGTTGAACTTCTAGAAGGAGACTCAGCTGTGTGTGGAGAAGGCTGCCAGTAAAAAGCATCTGTAATGGATGACCAGGAAATTCAGAGCAGTGCCTAGAGTACTGCCTGTTTTCTCACCTTCCTAAGAAATTATTTTCTTATTTTAAGGCTCCATAAATCCAGAGAAAGTGTTCTTGGCCTAATAACTTGTACCTTCAGTTGCCACCTAGAAGACCTCGGTCTCTCTGCCTGACACCATATATGTACAGCAGAACACGTTCAATTGCAATAGCTACCTAAATTACCTTTATAGCCAGAGAGGATGAATGAGCTTCTCCAAATTCTTCAGTTCGCTAAGGACTGAGCAAAATTGCAGCCCTGGTCTCTTGGGAGTCCCCTGGAACTGCTTCTTTTCTGGCTATTTTAAGACATAGAGAGGGGGAGCCTACTAAAGAACTCTATGGCTGTCTGACTTAATGGTGGTACAGATATCTGCTATCCTGGAAAAAAAAACTTTGGATAGTAGTGCCTCTGTAACTCTTTATAAGCAAAGCCACTTAATTTCATATTGAAAAGGATTATTCACATAAAACACTATCAGATCCAGTGTGCCAGTTGGGGAAGCCTGGAATGTGCTAGTGTGATTGCTGGTAGTCCTCTGACCATTCCTCATCCGGAAAGCCCTTCTGCTTGGCAACACAGCTGTGACCAACTTACCTGAGGGATTTCTTTGATTCCCAGGGTGACTGGTCCCTCATAGTAGAGGTGTTCTGGAAAGCAACAAAGGTGATGGATGGTTAGACATGCAGCACACGAAGGAAAACGGCAGCTGATCATAGATGCTTTTTTTTGTAATGGCATTTCAAAGCCTCCAGTGACAAGTGTTATGGAACTGCAGAATGCTCCATATACAGTCCTGCAACAGCCCTCTTGAGGGAAATATCAGGATGTACACTGCCTTATGGGGAAAGCAAGGCAGAGCTTGGGCTCAAGGAACATCTGCAGCCCATGTGAATGGAAGAGGGGGGGCATGTGTTTGCACAACCAGGTGGGTGTTCCTATGTCGTCACGCATCCTGCAAATGAAAGGGGACTGCCAGACTCAAGTCCTTTAGCATGAACTATTAAACACCTGCAGCTGCAGTAGTCAAACTGTACTGTTTTGGTAACTTTTAGACAAACCGATCTGAGCTGAGTGTTTGTGTAGGTGTGGACTTCTGACTGCTTGCTGAACATGACTTTAAAGTAATAAGAACATGTCTGTCTCTCTGCTGAGGGAGCGTTCATCAAGAAGTTACATGAGGTATTAAAGTCATCACAAGTTGTGTTGGTGACTGGAATAGAGCCTGGGAGTTCCACCTTCCTATCCTCATCTCCCTAATCGTGCGAGGCATGCCTGCTCTTGGCTGTTGAAGAAAGGGCAACTTTGGCATTAATGGAGAGAATTAGCAAGCTGTTCTGCAGTTCCTCCTACTTTTTCATAACTTACTGGGCCAAACTGTGCAGACTTGACTGAAAATAAAACTTGTAGATGTTTCAGTATTTCAGAATTTTTTGCACAACTTGCCCCACACAAATCATGGAAAAGTCTAAGAACTGTTTAAGGATTCTCTTTTGTAGGTGTCATGAAATATTCTTTACTTTGACAGTGACAGAGGAGTAAGTGTTTCATCATGTTTATATGAGTATGTGCTGGCATTTTGATGCTTGTCACTTCTAGAGAGTTGTTTTAGTCTAGTCTCACTGTTGGTTTAAATTGTTTCTTGTGAAAGGTTGGATCAAAGCTTTGTGACATCTTCAGGTTGTATGGTCCATCTCACCATGCAAGGACTTGGAAAACAGTCCACAAAAGTTCTTTCTACACGTGATATGAAATATTAGTCTTGTAACAAAATTATACTAAAGAATCATGACATAAGATAAACTAGGAAAAGGAGAAACCTGAGCTATCACCAATGTTCTACACCTTTGCATTAATGAGAAGTTTGTTTAATGTAATGCCCTGATGATACTGGGAGGTGGAGAAGATGCAAAACAACTCAGTGTTGCCCCGAAAAACCTAATCCCAAAACAGAGAAGAGAATAAGTATGTCTTGGCTTGTCAATCTCAAACTGATAAACCATGCTGCAGCAACTGAACCGTACTCATTCCCTTCTTCATCCGTGGCTAATTCATGTGGACACCAAGAAGTCTTGTTGTTTTCAGAGAGCAGTCACCATCGCCGCTTGCCTCTGTACACGAAGCAAGAGCCCAGGAGTCTGACACATCTCCACTGCAGGGAGCAGTGACTCAAAAATTTTAAAAATACAGTACAGCCCACCTCTCGGTTCACAGCTTTAATAGACTCTAAATGGGAATTAAAGGCACTGCAGACTACATAACTTAGGTGATGAGTGACTCCCCTGTGATTTGAGCTGTATGTGTCGATGTGAGCTAAGGCACATTGGGAGCTGCCCCCTCAGGATGGTGTGGGCCATGCAGTGGTGGGGCTCGTGCTTTGTGTGTCCTTTTGCTCAGTAGAGAGCCTTGTAGGACTACTTTTTCTTCAGTCAACTCACAGCCTAGCAAATCTTGGATGACAGCAGAGTGGAGAGGAAACTGGGCTGTGAACAATCACTCTGCCCCAAAGTGCTTCTGCATGGGGACATGGAAGCTTCTCTTGGATGATGTGTCTTGTTAGGATCTCATCTAGACTCTCAGAAAGCCATCCAGAATCTAAAAACATAGATGCAGCATTCAGGCTCTGCAAAGCCTGTATTTTAAAATGAAGTAGGTGTCATCAGGCCATAAATTTGCTTCTGAAATGATGGCAATGCTAATCTCTCATCTAGTGTAGGTAGAAGCTATTTTTCCCCACACACTTCACTGTGATAAAGTAACTAGATGAATGCAGTCTCAGGGCTCTGCCTCAGCCCACTCTGAGAAGTTTTCCTTGATTGCTCTGATGTGTTGTAGCTATGCTTTGCTCAGTTATCAAAGAAATCACTGTCATGGGCAGTCTGATCTTTTAGGGAGCCTTCAACTGTGGAGCAGCAGGTGTTGTGTGTCCAGTTTGAGGTCCACATTTATTGCTTTATGCTTCAGCTTTACCCTTATTTAGCTCTTTCTAACCAGAGGTCTTGCAGTGGTTCACAGCTGAGTCATATGGAGCTACTGGAGAGAGGCCAGTGAAAGGCCACTAGTATGATTAAGGGACTAGAACATCTCTCCAGTGAGGAGAGACTGAAGGAGCTGGGACTGTTCAGCCTAGAGGACAAAAACATTAGAGGACAGCACATCACTATGTACAAATAACTGAAATGGGGTTGTAAAGAGGATGGAGCCAGGCTGTCTCCACTGGTGCCCAATGGCAGGGCAAAGAGGCGGTGGGCACAAACTAAAACACAGGAGGTTTCTCCTGAACATCAGGAAAGACTTTTTTTACTGTGGTGGTGACTGAGCACTGGCAGAGGTTGCCCAGAGAGGTTGTAGAGCGCCTGTCCTTGGATACATCTAGAAACCTTGCCCTGGACATGGTCCTGGGCAGCTGGCTGTCAGATGGCCCTGCCTGAAGTAAGTGGAACTGGATTAAATGACCTTCAAATGTCCTTTCCAACCTCAACAATTCTGTGGTTCTGTAACCAGTCCTTTGGAAAACTCCTGTGACCTTCCTTGCTTCAATGGGGAGGGGGAAATTATGCTGCTTTGAATGTATGTCCTTATAGGAAGGCAAGGGCAGCTTTCATTTTCAGCTAGTTGAGACCTGTCAGGAAATACTATGGATTCATGAATCTGCTGAATTTTATCATTCATGTTCACTTTGGACCGTGGAAACCTCCTCAGTGGATCAGGCTTTTCAAAGACCATTCTGTGTTCCAGTTGCATGAGGATTTCTGCTATAATTCCAGAAGTGTAAACATCCTCCAAGGCTTGAAGGACTGCAGTTTATCACAGCATCCTTAATATGCATTTTTTTTCTCCATATATTTATACATTTTTACATTCCTCCATTGAAAGAGGATGAACACATCTGCTGCAGTAAGTGTAGCTGTCACAAACACTGAGCCTATCTCATTGAAAGAATTCTGTGGTCTTCCTAGAGAAAAGCCCAAATGTGGTTGCAAAAAATGCTCACATTTGGAAGAGCATAAACCATGAGTGCATTTTTCCAATTAAATATTCCCCTTTTTCTTTTTTGATCTGCTGGTAATTTATGGTACCTGTCAAGCATGCTCTCATCAGTGATGTGCTTTCAGCCCTTTTTCTTATAGATTTATCTGAAGGTGATTTCTGTAGAGCAGCCTAGAAAATATTTCTATTCTACCACTGAATCAAGGTGATATTACTGTATTTTTTGTAGCAGCTTTTCACTGTTGTTTCTACCAAAAGTAACTTAGTCCTTTTCATTGCTAGTGAGCAGGCCTTCAGTAGTTTCCAGTCTGAGGCAGAGCTTTCAAATGTGTAAGAACTTCCTGAGGATTACTTCAAATTACTAGTTATGATTTATCACGAAGATGCCTCTCCTTCCTGACTAAACACCTATCATGAAATTCTCACTCCTCTTTCTCAAATCTTCCTTTCACTGAAAATCTCTATGCGTTCTCACACTCCTGTACTATATAAAGGCCCTGTACATCTGCACCCACCTCTTCCTTTTTATGTGTTTTAAATATTTTTAGAACTTTAGTGCTCCACGTTGGAGTTCTTCTAGGACACAATCTTGCACCCATGCAACTGACACACAGCTTCTGTGGGTGCTATGGATGTAAGAACGATGTGAATAACTGCCAGCTGTAGATGTACAGTTGAGTGGGAAAAACATATATAAACACATGGCCAGGTGAGAAACATTTGCTCTTTTTACTGGTGAGGAAAAGGTGAGATGAAGGGGCTAAGCAAGATGGCATTGTGTGTCAGCCCAAAGACCTAGCTTTGAGGTACAGCTGCTTTCTCAGAAACAGCTACCTACATCCTCAACGTGATAGCCAGTTTTTTAATTCATGTTCTGTTCTCTACTTTTATTCACAAATACTATTTTAGAAACTTGCTCACTGTAACACCCACTGAAAGGGACAATAATGTCAGGAATGGAGGTCTGAAGCAAGGTGGGGGTTTCTCTATGGTTTGGGAGCGTGCACAAGGAATTGTGCAAGTGCTCTGATGGTGCCTCTGTCAGTTGGGCCCAAAAGAAAACTTGCAGAGGATGCAGCTATCTTTTTGTCAGGTAGCTTTGCTTAAGCCTGCAAGTTGTGGTTGGCACATTGCTTAATACTACCCTGGTAGGTCTTCCACTCTGATTTTAGTGATTGCATTGGGAAATCTGTTGAATCTTATGTAACTGTTTTCTTTGGAGGAAATGGGGAATAACCAGCACTTTCTACTAAAAAAGAGGAAAGCCTGAGTTCATGTTATACCACAAAGAATTTAGCAATTTTGTTGCCATTGTTCCTAAATAGACAATGGCAAATTTCCTTGCAAATTTTGTGCTAAAAACTTCGCAACAGACACATGGCTCAAACAAAAAGATCTTGGAATCCTATTTATGAATCCAAGTGAGCAGTGCCAGACATGACCTTTCCTTAACAAAAATAGTAAATACTATATGATTATGATGAACAGGAAATCTCCAGCTACACTATTAAGTCTTTCCAGCACAGAGTATTTCCAATCATGAAAAACTGTAGCATTACAGGAGAGCAAATATAAAGAAAAAAAGAAAACTTCCCTCAAATAACTAAGACTTTGCCACATCCGGCTCTTATAAGTCTCTTTTTCTTGTAACTTTTTCTCTGCTTTTCCCCACAAATGAGTGGATCAACAAAACCTGTAGAAGGATGATGTTCTGTCTAATTTTGGGAGAGGGAGGAGCAGGCGATTTCTGGCCTCCTTGTGAAAGGCAAGTAAATTCTGTGTGAAGCTATATTTAAACTCAGGTCAGGTCTGGCCAGATGTTGGAAATGTTACCCATACAACAGGGAGAAAGAGGCTCTCCATGAAAACTTCAGTTGGAAGGACTCTCTGCTCTCCTGAATCTTAGTAGTCTGCATACTTCGCCATTCACATGTTGTCCATCCTGCATAGGCATTAGGTCAGATTCACAGCTGTGCTAATATGGTAAATTATGCCTGAACTGCCTTAAACTGGTCTTCAGCTCAATTCTGTGTCCTAAAACATGGGTTAGATTCAGCTGTCAACTAATTAAAAAATACCACATTTTCAGTTTGAACCTGTCTGAGAAAGTTCACTTCTTTCCCACTGTGACTTAATTACTAAATAAAAACAGCTACTGAATGAGAGGGTGTGTATTAAAAAGTGCACGGCAGAGGTCTTTGAACTAAAGTAGGGATGCTTCTAAATGAAGACATATAGTAGTATTTAAACAACCATCTATGTGTTTATATCATAATGTGCTTCAATTAGCAGAAACAATTGCCTGTCAGTTTAAGATTAAGAGACTTGGAGACCCCAGGAGGTTTTGGCTTTGTAGCTTAATGTGTGAGTAACAGTTTGTGCTCACCTCAGGACTGACTCTACTCCTCCTTAATATATTCACTAAAGGATGTTATTTAGTACTTCATCAGAATAAGATAGTTTTTCAGTAGGTCTGTGGGTGGGTTTTTTCCCTCTTGTAATTCAATACACAATTGAAGAAACTTCTGAATTTAATTTTTTTGTCTATCTGGCTTACAGGATTTACATAATTGGTTGCTCATGCAGCATTTCTCTATTATTCTTTGTGATAGTTTTGTGCACTGTGAAATGTCTTAGTAATTTTCCAGGGGCTGTCTTAGCAGTAGTGCTGTGCATGGTCTTTTAAACTTGTGGTCCTTGCACATCAGTTATTGCAGTGTTATCAGTTTGAAGATGCAAGCGAATGGAAGGAAAGCAGAGCTTCTGTGAATAACTGTGCTCTATCAACTCAAACTTCTCTGTGGCTCTACCTGTTTATTTATAAAATCAGCCTAAAGAGATGATCGTGATGTAAGAGGGATTTAAAAATCACTGGATATGTGGCTACTGCAGTCCAGAAGCATGACGATAGCTCTTCCAGATATGGCACAGCTAACTCGGCACTACCTGGCCTGGGTTGTGGCAGAAGAGGCACTGAGGTGCCCAGGCTCACCTGGGCTCAAAGATGCCTGTTTTCTGGGCACGGGTAATAGCACTCTAAACCAACTAGAGCAAGTCCTCACCAGCTGGCAATGTGACTGGCATGAGCTGAATTCATCTGACTGCTGCATAGGCACATGTTGAACAAAACCAAGATGCAAACCGTAGATGGTAGCAAATAGTATCTTGTTCCAAATATCCTTATTCAAGCATATTTTCTCATAAAGTGATTAAAGAATTGCCTTTAAGGACAGGAAGTGTCTTGCTTAATAGTGAAGAACATGTTCAGAACGGTTGTTTGTTTGCTCAGCCATTTCTTTCACAGAACTAGCCTTTATTTTTGTCATACTTCTTGCTCACATGACAACCACGTGCCTCTAAATAGGGCTTATGAACCTCACTGCTGTTGGATGGGGGTCACATAACCACAGTTATTTTTAATGGACTTGAAATCTCACGTGTGTGCAATATTCTGTGATTAAAAGTAAAGCAAACAAACAGGTTGGGGGAAAAAGCAGGCCCTTAAATTAAAATGTCTCTGTCCTACTGTGTTCCTGTCACCCATTAACATGCTGGTGAAGTAAACAGAGCATTACGATGTATTGGTGCAGTCAATAGCACAGCAGGTGCATCCTGCTTGGAGTATTCAGTAGCCATCAAACACTTAGAGTGCTACCTAAATTACCTCCTTTCTTCTTTCCGCAGAAAATAAGCTTAGAATGGCCCTGCCCACAAAGTGTCTCTGAGTGGGTTAAGATGGTCTTTCCATTTACGATCATGTCCAGCTTGACGTAGAGTTCCTTGATGCTGTGTCCTACACACAAAGCAGAAAGAGACCTCAGAGAAAGTGCAAGGATAAACCGGCTTATTACTTTATTTTTTAAAAGATTCTATTTTTTCTTCCCTGCTGTTTGAGCCATTAGATATTTTCTCTTCATTGAGGACTCCTAATACATAGAAATCCGTGCTTCAGAAAACAGGTCTCTAGGCCCTTCGAAGTATATGACAGGAGACATAATAGCAGTTATCTTGATTGTTGAATAAACTATGCCCATGACCGTTTTCTGACTCTGAGGTCAAATGGTGTAGCAAATCTCATGTCCTTACATCTAAACTTTTCTTGTGTTCTTAGCAGAGGCATCTTATCCAATGGGCCCCTGGGAGCAACCTGTGACCTGTAACTGCTGCCTGGGAAAACAGTAGCTGGCCTGAGCCAAACGTGTGCCAGGGACCGGCACAGCAGCTTGGCAGTGCTAGGAGGTTGCCTGCTTGTGCCTGGCTTGCTAACGCAGGCAGCGTCAGTGGGGCTGCTGGATTTAGATGGAGGTCCTGTACTCTGGCTCGTGGGAAAAGTACTTGCGAATGTCAGTAATGTGATTTTTGCAGGCTTGTTTACCTTTGCAGCCACCTGAAAACTGATGCTCCCTGGACAAACGGGCAGCATGTCTCACAGGAAGGGAGATCTTTTGCATGCAAGGAAGCATTCCCAGGCGTGAAAAGGCACTTGGCATACAAACTTATTTTGAGCACCAAGAGCATACCGCAGCACTTTCATATTTATGCTCTGGTATAGTAGAGGATTGAGATGAGCTTTGGGCTCAGGTTTGCAAGAGGTGGTTTTCCTGTGAAATAATCACAAGGCAATATGGCTATGGCTAATATTAAAGTGTGCACCCAGTTTTTACCTTTTATTGCTGATCAGTCAGGTGCTGAAGGGTATAATTTCAGCTAGTGCAGGTGGCAAACTGATGGCATGACTGTTGCCTGAGGCCAGCACTTTCCCAACACGCTTCTCTGTATGCCCAGGAGGGACAGAGGAGTGTCCCCACATTGCTCTGTGGGAGTCCATTCAGTCCCCTACCTGCAAGGATCACCAGCCTTGGCAGTTTGGTGAGGTGACACAAGAGTGTGGGTGCTCTAGCTGTCTCATTCAACAAGACTCCCCCCAGAAGACTTAGCTGTGAAGATGACAAGCTCTAGAGCAGCCTCCTCTTGGCTCTCCATGAGTACAAATGAAGAGTAGGAGCAGAATAGGGGCTGAGGGCTGGTATAACCTGTTTAGGATGTGACATATGTAGTCTGAGGCCGAGCGGATAACAGAACTGACATTTTTGTAACCCTGCACAGGTTTTGAAATTTCTAAGAAATAAAGCCCATTCATATTTTATGGGAGCTTGTCACCCTTGCTTACTTCTTAATACCAGCCCCCACACATTAATTACCTGTGTACGGTGTGAGAAAATAGCAATTCACTTACTTAGGACCATGGCAGCTCTGATGTTAAAGGTGTGGGTTGCAATATCAGAACAATGGTCAATGCTGAAAGCAAAATCTTGCTGGGGATCTGTTTGAAGACACAAAGCAGTGGGTTACAAGTTGTATCTTTAATGGAATACTGACTGTATCAAAGCAAATAAAATATAGAAGTGTTATAAAAAACAAGTTATATATTCCTTAAAAGTTCTCCAAGATGTGTTCAAAGGTCCCATACCCAGTGTTCAATAACTGCTTCTGTCCTTCCTGCCCCTTTGGTCTGAAGCACACTCAGATGATAACTTGTGTGAGGCTAGAGTCTGCTGTCCAGGAAAATGAGCCAAGTTCAAAGAAAGCAAGTTCCCCACAGTGGTGGGTAGTAAACACCTATTCCATGGTGAAGTCTCAGCACAACTACTCTTCCCAGACTCTGCACATTGCCATTCCTTCCTCAGCACTGATGAGCAATTGGTTATGAAGATGGTTTTTAATTAATTTGTATCACAAGATGGCTTGGTGAAGCTGATTAGGAAACCAAATTCTGGAGTGGGATGGGAAGTCCAAAACTGAAAATAAAATTGTGTTAACTGAGATACTGCGGTGCTTTTTGCTGGGTCCACCATCCTGTGATATTTCTAAGCCAGAAAATAGTCTACATTTCTTCTTTTCTGGGAGACTTTAGCAGAACTGTGGGGCTAAAGGAAGCCCTTTGACTGATAATTGTCATGAATGTGGTTCTTTCTAGTTCCTACAGCATCCCTTTCCCTGCAAAAAGCTCTAAAGCTCTTGTAGAACATAATTTTTTCCTACCACTTCCACGTTCCTCCTTGCTAGCCTCCATGAGACTTGATGCTGTGCTTGAAGGCTTGCTGACGTGTCACTCTCTGGTGACAGGCAGCAGCAACCACTGACAGCTCAGCTGCCACGACCAATAGAATGTGCAATTGTTTTCCAAAGCTGTGGCAGGGGGGGAAAGATTTGGCCAGTTTGGGAAAATACCTTGAGCCTCAAAGCTTGCTTTAGGCCTAGTTTTGTCCCTCATTATGGCTTTCCAGCCAGACTATACATCCAACATCATTCTCTGTGGAAAAAAGAGAAACAAATGTGGCATGTGCAGAAGCAGCCATAGGCTTCTTGGTTTACAGATCTGGTAGTGACAAATATAGACTTGGGAGCTGAGTTCTGTTTCTAAGTTATTGTTGCTTGAGCTACTTTTCTCACTGAATTGAAAATAACAGGTTGGGAGAATTTTCCTTTGATGCTGTGGTGAAACTTGAGTCACGAGTCTGTGAGGCTGAGCCAGCATCCCCGTAGTCTAACCCTGTTTTTGCAGCAGTGCCCCACAGCTGTAGCAGCTGGCAAACATCAAGCCTGTGTGACCAAAACCTGATTGCTTAGAGGGGATCACAGAATGAATGAAAGTGTTGAGAGGACCTGAAAGGATTTAACTAAGCCAGGCTTTGTGAGTCCACAGATTATCAGTGTGGTCTAAAAGGAGTACCCAAGCCCTGAATTCTGGTAAATTAAAATAACTGTTCAGAGGAGGGAGATAAAATGCACTGGTATTTCCAAAGCTCTGTGTCCCTGTGCGGGATTTTGTCCACAACTCAAAGACAGTCTCTGCAGTTGCATAATCTGCTTGGGACAAAAAGTTAGTGCCTGGAGTTGTTTATCAAGTGTGACCAGAGTCAGAGGGTTGTCTTTCCTCTTTTTTCTTATTCCTGTCAGTTCCAGCTTTGTTTTTGCAGCTTCAGAAGCCGTTGGAATCAGTTAGGAGAGTAGTTTCCTGCTCCAGCTGGAAAGCATGTCAAACTTCTCTTTTCTCCAGGACCGTTACTCCTGCTTCCCCTCTGGTTTCTTCCATTTCTCAGGGCTTGGTTTCCTCTTTTCTCTGGAGTTCTGCTAGAACCCCTCTTGTTTCTGTTTTGGGTGTGATGCGATGATTAGGTTCAGGAAGCAGCTGCTCAGATTCAGAGCAGTTTGGGCATTGATGTCTACAAATAGTGCTGATTGTCAAGTTACTAAAATTGTTGGTTCTGCAATTTCCAGAGGGAGTTATGGTCAAACGTGGCATTGGAACGTATATGATGGTCTTCTCTTTTCAAAGAGACTAGGCTGTGGTTTAATGAACAAATGAAGTCATGCTGTTAGGGCTAGAATTTGAACTTTTAGTTCAAAATTACTCATGAGGAACTGAGTGGAAAGGGTATGTTCATGAAACCAAGCTTTTTTGGAAAGCTTGGACTTCTTACAATGACCCTGATCCCAGGGTTATTTTATTTTGGATGTCTGTTTATTTCTATAGGTTGAGCTCCTTTGATAGATGACACATTTCATAGTGCATTGTAGCCATGAATGTCTTTTACTGCACTGCTAGTGATGCAGCACAGGATCCTGACATATCCAGGAGGTGTTGTCTGGTCCTCAGAGAAGAAGAGATTGTGGAAGCACCCACATGAGAAATTCCAGGAAAATTTGTGAATTGGAGCACTTGGATTTTGTGTTGTTACTCTGTTGCTGAGAAATGCAGAATTTTCCACTGCCAAAAGAACCCCCAAATAATTTCTGACCATCCCTGTGGAAATTCCTGCTCAGAGTAAGCAATCCAACTTTGCAGTCTTAGATACTGTGGCATATATGGGGGCCTCCTGCTGAAATCAATTGAAAGGATGGCTGTGTTGCTAAAGCTATGGTGCCAGGGAGTCTGGATTCCCAAACATGTAGGGAGAAAGGTTGCCACTGTAACGAAATTAATGAAGAGAGTGGGGTTTAGCGATTGCATAAGTGAAGAAGTCTGTAAATTCAGCTGGGCTTTATGCACTAAGAGACTGTGCCATACCCCTCTTTCCTTAAATCGTGAGGAGTCCCTCCTGTGGCCAAGGCAACTCAAGGCAATTGTTGCTTTTGTTTTTCATCTCAGATATACAGCTGTGACTCACTCTGTGTCTCCTATGGAGGTTTAATACTTATTCTTCCTTGTTTGCCTCAATCTGAAGTGAGCTGGTTAGACTGAAAAAAATACATGTTATGTCTTTCACATGTGCAGAGCAGTAACATTTACTGTTGGATCTCTAAAATACGTGGGGCTGCCCTTCAGCCTTCCACTTCCCTGCAACATTTCATGGTGCACAGTACTGTATGTTCCCAGACTTCCCTCCACCTACTCCCTTCAATCTGCTCCCTCTTCCATAATTAAAGCTAGAAACTCTTTAACTGGTTGCAGAATTTTGCTTTTCCAGTTCAGCTTTGATATATCACCAACACTCATAATGTTGTTGGAAATTTTGCAAACACATTGAGATTTATCAGTGAAAATCTGCTTACTGAGGGGGAAAAGGGCATTTTTTGTGTATCTAGTGAGAAGGACTTGGGCTGCAACATATTTACAGCTAGCATGAAAGGTGTCTAGAAGCAGAATTTTGACTCAAGTTTCTCTCTAGGCAGTTCTAAATCTTTTGGGCAACTGCTCCGGGAAACGAGAAAGTCTTTGGCTTTTGTAAACAATCAATGCACTCCAAGATCTTTCAGACCTGTTATTTGAACCTGATGCTGAGCTCCCAACTGTATCTAGCACTGAATGTCCAGCTTTCACTGAAGACTGGCTTCTCTAGTACAATCCTGCTTTGTGAGAGGTGAGTTTGGGATGTGCCTGGCATCTTGCCACTGATCAGCCCTTACATGTCTTAGTGTCAGCTGAGCCCATGTACCCACCGCCCATTTCACCCTTACCCAAGTACCCTGGCGGAGATTTGTTGCTGTATTGACTTGGGACGTGGTTTTCCATGTGCACTGGCACCACAGTGCAAGATTTCAGCCTGACTTACTATTTCGAGGTGCTCACAGTGATGGGTTTGGCTGAGTTTTCCTTAGAAGACTGAGCAGGTGTGCGTTGTGCAGCCTAGAAGCTCAGATGAGTTCCTGAACTTTCCTTTTAGAGTTTTTTTCCCTCTGCTTTTGTTCTTGGCAGAAGGTTCACAGGTAAATTAGCTCAGATATATTTACAGCAGTGTAACCTCAGTAACGAGTACAACAGATGGGAACTCCCGTTTGGGCCCTGGCTACTGCAGTTGTGGGGCCCGTGCCTCCTGGCCCTGCTGAATGTGGGTGTGCACAAAGGCACAGGGCTGCGAGCTGGGGCTGTCCTTGCAGCCTCCTGGGAGGGGATCTCCAGAGCACGGGATGAAGCGGACAGCTGGGAATGATAATGTGCTAACCCACTGTGGCTACGTCCCTCAGAGCCTGAGCTGCTAGATGACTGACTGGGCATTACAGAAACTGCATGGCCAGATGGGAAGCACCTGTTCCAGGAATTTTGCTGTGCTGGTGTTCAACAGCCTTTGTCTTTTATTCTTCTCCCTCCCTTCCCCCATCTTTTTAACTATCCTCTACTGGCTTCCCTCTCTTCTGAATCTGCTCTAAAATCACATTTTTTCCATATGAGCATGAAAATCCGTGGTATGAGTGAATAGCAGCAGCAAGCAGATGAGCTTTGCTTGTAAAAGTCCACATCTATAAGCCTTGGGGTGGTAAGAAGACCCTCCAAACCGGTAAGCTTTGGGTGTTCCAAAATAATACTTTTAGGAGCAGATAAGCCGCAGAATGGAATGAAATGGCATAACTGCACTTGGCCAGGGTCATATAAGGACAAGCTGGTGCTAGAGGAGATGGAAATTAGCACAAGGAAGAAACATTTAGCAATTACCCAATACTCCTCACCTTCAAAGCTCTTAATAAAATTAAATCATTAGTCTTTACAACATTCAAGGTGATGAAAGGAGAGGGAAAGAATGAGGAACTGTTTGGGATTTCAGACTTTATGTATTCGTTCAACAATTTCCCTTTAATGTCTATTTAAATAAATTAACCTGAATGCTCAAGGTTATATTTGACACTGGAATCTACTTATAAGGTACTGAGGAAGAAGCATCAGGTGAATTAGCAGCTCTCTGGTTATACATCTACATTTCCCTGAGCACCTTCAGTTTAATGAACTTCCCTTTGGGCCTGCCTTCACTGCATGCCACTGCCACATCCAGACGTGTCTGGGAGGCGCAGAGTGACCCTCTGTTCAGAGGAGAGCAGAATAAATTGTGAGATTCACACTGGCTGTGTCTACTTTATCCTGAGAATGCTTTATCCCAAGGCATTTGCCTTAGCCGTGATAGCTCCAGGCTTTTGCCTAGTTCAGACAGTGACTCTGGCTTCTTTTGCAGAAGTCACTGTGTGTTTTATAACACACTGTGTGTTTACCTGAACTTTTCTGGCTTGCTTAGGCAACATAGAGGAGAAGGAATAGGGAAGATTAGAGTTCATCTATCCTAATGTCCTGGGATTACAGACTCTGGGAGCTCCCCTTTGCAAACAGTGCTATGAACTTGTGGTCTCTGAGGTTGCTTAAACCCAAACCTCCAAAGCTTTTGGAGATGTCCAATGGAATGAATAACTCTGCTTCCTTTCTGATAAAGCTTACATGGCTGTAGAGGGAAGCCTGAAGATTTGGTTTCAGTATAATCTACAAACTAAAAAAGCCCGGGGCACTAGCAAACGAAACTTAAAATGCGACTTAAAAATAAAAGTGTTTATGCAAGTTAAATAATTTCCAGTCCTCTCCCAAGAATACTGAACACTGGTAATGCATAGAGCAGTTATATATTTCTTGGTTAGATTAAGGCACAGGCATTACTGCCTGGTGCTTTATGGCCTTAGTTTTGGAGCAAGGTGATTTCAGTGTCTTGCAAAATTAGTTTAAATAAAAGACAAAGATTTTGTCTCTTGCTGCTTCAAATGAAACTCGTTGCTGGGTATAACCGATGTCCAAATGTGCAAATATTCAGAAACAGTAACTCAGAAGGCTTCTCCAAATGTCAGGTGGAGAAGAGAGGAAGAGATTTTCTGGCACCAGGCTGATGTGATGAGGTGGAGGGAAGCCCCTGTAAAGACAGAGGGTGTGAGGGGCTTTCTGCAGCTGCAAGGCTGTGTTTGGGGATGGGGGTGTCATTAGCATGCATAAAGCAGCCTTGTCAAAGACATGCCCCGAGTCTCCCTGCCTTTTCCTGCCTGAACCACCTTTCCTGAGAGCAGGCTTGTTAGAGCTGTTGGCCGAGGCTCGAGGGGAGGCTCACTGTCTGAAGGCTCGTGGAGTCTTCCCTTGCTTTTGCCAGAGGTGGTATTTGGAAAGGGAGGTTTCTGTGCTTTGTGTGGTATGACAAAGCTTTACCCAAGCCTGTTAAAGAGGACAAAACTGAAAGATGCAGGCTTTGAGAGATAGCACATATAGATCTGTACTTGATAATCCTGATTTGTCCTAGTTAGCTTGAGAGAGAAAGGCAGACAGGGCAGGCTTCAACTACAGCAGTGTAACAAGAAAATACTGCATTAATTTGGGCCCAGCAGGGACTGTATTAGGGAGAGAAAGTCTTTGTTCTTCTGTTGGTTAGAAAACACCATGCACTGGATGAATAAGATGCTTACAATAACTGCCTGTATTCCTAATCAGAGCTGTCTCTTCCCTCTTCAATGTGTGGCTTTTTTTTTTTTAATCATTTTTTCATACTGCCCTACTTGAGACTGAGATCTCTGGACATCAGTGCTTGCCAGAATGACTGGGGATTCACAACAGACCTTCCGACTTGTGTCAGAAATAGAACCAAACGTTGCTGGAAACTGCCCTGCTGTCAGACACATGCCATGCTCTGGGATAGCAGCTATACTGCTGATTATACAGAACAGTAATCAGCAGCATATAAATGGGCTAAATGTTCCCATTTTCCCAGGATGGGTTTGAATCCACCACAGGAGTACGGCAGTAAGTTACAGTTGGAATGGCATGTTCCCTCTGCTGAGGAAACTAGCTGGGTTCCCACCTGCCTGATCACTGCTGGATCATTTGACAGCAGCCATCCATCTTCAGGTGAAGAGGAAACTGAAGCATTGAATTAATTTGTGGTAGTTTTCAAAATGCTAGCTTTTGGCAACTAGAAGCTCTCCTGAGTCTAAAAGCAGCATCTGGAACAGATCAAAGGGTTTTGATTTGGTACGTGGTGAATCTGTAAAGGGCATTTGGACATCTTGTCCCTGATGGCCACTGTTTCTCCCTAGTTTTAGGTTGCCTCCTTTAAAGTTGGTACAGTGACACCAACACACAATAATGCTGAAGTAGTTTTTTCATTTTTGGGGTGTTAATTTTTCTTAGAATACTTTGGATATTTTTTCCCAATGGATATTAAATTGCTGTGAGCAGCTGATCTCCTCCCTGTATTTTCTTTGCTAAACTGTAAGCATGGTAGGGTCCAGAGATATTTTGAGGCCTTGATGACAGCTCTAGATGAGATGATGTGGCATGTCAAGAAAGTGTAGCAATGCTTTATTGCTTAGAGGCTTACAGAGAAAGCTTTGCATAGGAGCACTTATCAGCTGTGGTTTGTTCTTGCTCCTGACATTATACAGTTTGTGTGCCTTTTGATAATTTCTGCTTTATGTAATAGAGGAGCTAATCTCAAATTTTTATCAAATTGTTAAAATGGCTGTGACTCACCTGTTTACTGTATTAGAGTGCTCCCTCCAAAGACTCAAATTCAGTATCCAACAGCAAATGACAGCATTGCCTTGCCCACAGTATTTCTTGACTGTAATGTAATATGCCATTTTTAGGTATGTCTCTCCTATATGTTTCCAAAGGGGAGAACATATTTTTCTATGGCTTGCCTTCTGAACTGTTACCACTCATCCTTACATTTACCTTAGTGACTCAGTGGCTACAGCAACCAAAGACGTGGCAAAAGTCGATAGGTGAAAAACATGCCAACCAGTTTAGATTTATCAGCTGGAGATAAGCAAAAGAGGCTGTCACACATAAACAACCCTCTTTTGCAGTCCATGGTGCAGGACCTTAATTGACTTGGTGAAGAATTTGGCACTGTGAGGAAACCACTGAGAACTAAATTAGATGGGAAAATTTAAAGCCTGGTGGGAGAAGTTCAGCTGAGGTTAATTCTCTCCACTACTAGTCTCACTGAAAGCATTAATATTGATTTTACTGAAAGATTTAAAGTCTAGGTACTGAATCTAATGTTTTTGCCAGAGTACCTTGGAGGTATGAAATTGTCTCCTGCTGCTCTTTGCCATTTACATTTTAAAACTTACTAAGTACTCTCCCCCTCTGAAAGACGGGTAAAATGATGTTCAGAACCACCTCAAGAGTTCACATAGGAAAAGAAAGTTTAAATCCTCTAATGAGATATGGAGAATGAAATAGATGAGATAGTTTTAATTCATGGAGGGACCAAAATTTTGAAAGAAGATTTGCATGTGCGCTCCTAACTATGCTACCTTGATTCTGATGATAGTTTCATTTTGTTAGGATCTGGTGCCAGAAATACACATGTACACATCTGGTCTTCCCCTTGGAATAAGTAAGTTATACCAGATGAGTACAACAGCAAAGCTATGACAGTAAGATGGCTTGGACAGAGTAAACAAACAAAAAAACTGTTTTCAAGTGGAATTCTTAAGTTCTTTGATTGTTTGCCCATTAGCAATCTATGCAACAAAAGATCAGAGGGGAGTTGGTGTCGTGTGGCTTTAAATAATTTAGAAGCAGAAGCAATTGCTGGAGACTGTTTGAGGGAAATAAATAAATAAGTCCAAGAGAAGCATCTGGCTCAATCTGTCTGCCAAAAACCCAAAGAATAATGGAAAAAGAACCTCTTTTTACCAAGTGTCTGGAAGAATTTTTGCCCTGAAGAGGCATAAGTGAGAACTTTTTTGCAGACCTTTCTTTCCCAGCTGAAGCTATCAGATTACTTATATCCTTTAAGTAAAGAATATAAGTGTGTGATCAGGGAGGCAAAAGGACTAGTTACAGTGGTTGACATAGAGAATAGAAAGTGATAAGCTGTAAAATTAGTGCTGCAGTGATGTCAATTTAACAGTACTGTTTACAAGTTGGTATTGCTGATTGAACAGAGCTGCACGTTACAGGTATATTTTTTAAAAAGGAACAAGTGGAATTTAAGAAAAATAGTGTCTTTGATCTCTCAGTATGTAGGAGAAAGTATAATGACTGTGTGAGGGGCACCCTAGTAAGCCTGAAACTCTTCAGAAAGGACAGACAAATCATCAGGAAATTGTGGGCTAATTGGTCGCTGTCTCCACTTGCTTTATTTTAAGCACTGAAAAGTTCCCTCAATACAGAGTTTAACAGGAGCATGTCTATACTGCACTGTCTGACCAGAGTGGGTTCTACACCCTGTTGAGTTCAAGGGGCCATTTTAACAGAGATCCAAATCTGAGCTCACACATTTAAAGAAAAGCCATACAAATGAGAGTTTCTCTATCTAAAAATGCAATCTAGCACAAGTGTGTACTGAAGAGGGTAGCGCTGCTCTCTCCTACTGTACCACTGGAGGCCAGGAAAAAGGTTTATAGAAATGACACTGCTTCAAGTGTGACATAGAACTATGCAAGCAAACATGAAGCTCATTGGACATAAGTTCAGCCTGACTTTCCTCTGTTTTGGAAGAGGCATTGTCATGTAAAAATAATTTTCTAGATGACCATATTGCCCTGTTCTTTGTCTAGCAGAAGACATCAATTAAAGCAAATGGTTATCTATGTCCCTATATATGTTTTATTATTTTAAAATCTGTAGATATACAGATATATAAAACTTATAAAGGGTGCAGCCAATTTCATATTTAGTTCAGAAGGTTGAAATGAATAGTGATTGTTTGCTCCTTCTCCTGAAATTTTAATGGCTATTAACCTTGCTTCAGATGAAAAAGAGAAGAAAAAGCAAACAAAATCAGATATGAATTGGGAAAATGTGTTTGTCTATGATATTTAAAATCTTATGTGATCTGAGCAGTGTTTTATAAAGCCTTGGGAATATTTCTGAAGATGTCATCTTTGAATACTACTAATTTGACTCTTCTGAAGATCTCCCTGCAATTCCCTATTATTTACTCCAGTGCACAGAAAACAAACTCCTTAATGGTTAATGGTGTCCATACTCTTTATTGGAACCTTCTACACTATAAAGAAACCTACAGTTTCAGGCAGCGGGCAGCTCTGAACTCTCCCAGGTGCTAATCGAAATAATTTATTAAATAATCACTAAGCATACTGGTCTGCGTTTGCTGGTCAAAACAAAAGCAGGCATTCTGAAGCACTAAAGTGTTAATGCAGGCCCACCTAACATTTTGAGAAAGAGCTGTAAAAATAATTGGAAAATATTTTTCCTGTGTCTGCGGGAGCAATCACCTGCTTTCCCCTATGAAGGGGGTCCCATTTGAACACTCCATAGTAATAATGTTTTCATGGCTAATTAAGACAATTAGGCTTTACATGAATGATCTAGAAGCAAGTGCTAGTAGATGTGTTTGAGAGTTATGTTCTGTAGTCTCTGAGTGCATTGCACTTTGCACTTCCAAGTGGATGCCTGTTACTCAAATAACACTGGAATCTGCCCAGGGCACTTTATTACCATTGCCTACTTGCCCTTCCCTTCCCAGACAATTGCCTTTTAAAATGTAGCTGGAAAGATCAAAAGCATTATTACAGTGAAATTAAAAGGGGTAGAAATTGGCCATTTATGTAGCAGGTTCTTTTCATGTCTGTGCATAGACTTGCCAATTACGGTTCTCTTTTCTCAGTCAGAGATGTTAACCTGTGCTGCTTTTATCTCGGCATCTCTGCCCAGGTTTCTAAAGTGATTTGTGGTCATTTGAGATCTCTCTTCGTTTTTGTCACTTGTTCCTGGGAGGAAGAGTGGCCCTAATAGGAAATCTCTTGCTATTTATAGGCTGTCTCGGTGTAATGTCTCCTGCGGTTACATAGAGGAGGCAGCACACTGTCTATTTACTTTACTTTTAGACCACCTGTCTCTCAGCTTGATTTTCTTGCCATGGAGTTGCTGCTGAGAATTTTTGTCTGATTTTAGATTACTTTTTTACAGTTGCATTGTAGTAATTGCTAGGATCTTGTCTAGCCCTTTCTTTTGATGCATGACTTGGAGTCCTGGTTACAGAACATTCAGTCTGATGTGGCTGAGTGGGAACGGGGATGCTTTCTATAGGATCCAGAGCATGGGCTGAGGCTGGGGGCCTGATGCATGCCTGTATCTCATGTGCTATAGGAGCAGGATGTAGCTAAAGCAATTGCTTGTGACCAGCAATTCCAAGTTACTGCTGGGTACAGGAGATGGCTGCACTTTCTCAGTTATCCACATAAACTTCTCTGTTGCATTAATTACAGTTATATTAGCCCATATTTTCGACTTTAGTCAGATTTTTACTGCATTATAGGAGAGGATCTGCTAAACAGCAAAGCAAAAATGGGTACTTGGCTCCTTTTC
Source organism: Melanocharis versteri (assembly GCA_013397845.1). Taxonomy (NCBI): domain Eukaryota; kingdom Metazoa; phylum Chordata; class Aves; order Passeriformes; family Melanocharitidae; genus Melanocharis; species Melanocharis versteri. The sequence goes on along the minus strand of VZTG01000855.1, from coordinate 201,718 downwards.
AAATGCTCAAACTGATTCTAATAATTTGTTGAGAGAGGACATTAAGCTCCAGAAACAAGTTGTGAAGTACTTGGTTAAAATTCTCTCAACTTCCTTATATTTTATTTGATTCAATCGTAATTTACTGATAACATCCTAGAGTCTATAGTAACAACATTAGAGGTGAAATCCTCACCCTCTTGAAGCCAGCAGGCAATCCTTTATCCAAGACTTTGTACTAGTTACCTCACTGTGGCTCTAGTATCCCCAAATCGGGTCATCCTCTGGTATCTTCAGTGCAGCAGGAAATACCAAAGGGATTTCTCAGACCGGAGGGACATGTGGGGCAGTATTCCCCTGAAATAGCTAAAGAATATGGGCAGTTGTCTGATATCAACTCTGCAGTTTCTGACATTATAAATTTGTCATGAGAAGGTTTGTTGGGAAAGGGTCTTGTCTAATAAGTCTGTGTCTTCCTGGGTGAGAACAACTGGCAGGAGACAGATGAAAAATACCATTATGTTCTGCCCATCTAGTTATGCTTTACAGAGAAACGGAGTAGGGACAAAGCTCCCCCTCTCCTGAAAGGGTGATCAGCACCTTGGGCACCACTGTGACCTTGCAAGTGAGCTCAGTAAGGACAGTGTCTTCCCTGAAGCAGATGTAGACTAGTGTACTTGGATTGATCCTCCTCACCTACAGATTTTTGGACTCGACCCTAAATATCCTTCTCCTTTATGTAAACTGCCAGATTATGAACTGCATCAGCAGCAAGGCAGATGGTATATCCTGGGCTGATGCTACACGTGTGGTAGCCTCTGGAAAAAGACAAGGCAGGACGTTGTGATGGCAGTTGTGAGTTGCCTCAACTTTAATCTGACAGAGCCGTAAGGGAGCAAGGAACCTGACTTCAAACAAGGAATCTTATTTAATTCTTGCATTGTTTCCACACCTGTGTAATCTTTTCATCTCCCATAGCTGTGCCCAGGAGAACAGAAGCCCACCCTAAGTGGTGGGACCTGACCTTTATGATCTCTGGCTCGTGCTTCTCAAGCTGTGAATTCCTCCTGAATGAATATACCCCTTATCTTTCTGTTCATGGCAAACCGAAGGAAGTGACAGAAACAAATTACTCCAAACAAATGCATATTGTTAGCTAGGCCAGTGATGTGCACAGTAAGAAGCAACATTTTACTGGCACATGCCAGACAAATTCATCATACTTTGAATTCATCATACTTTGAATTCACTCAGACTGTAGCCTCTGCCTCTGTGTCAAGGCATCTCATGCTGACTGAAACCTGTTGAGGGAACAGAATCCACTTAGGCAATAAATTCTTACTAAAATGAAGGTAATACCAAAGTCTGTATTCAGTATCTAATTAAATATTTTCTTAATGCATTATACCCATTTATAGAACGTGAAGCTTGACTTTAGTCCCCTGGGAGCAGGCCAGTAAAGAATAGCATTACAAATATTTATTTACTTCTCTTGTCCCTCACTGGCTTTATTTTAATGGGTGTGCAAAAACGCATGAAAGCTAAAGGAGAGGAAAAGCCCCCGGGAAAACCCTTTGTAACTGGATGAATTGGAAAAACAAACTCTAGGGTGCTCATTTGCCATGAATCGCTTTTCAAATCACGTGCGGAAAATGAATGAGGCGTCTGTGAATCTAATTCCCTTTGTCCCAGTTGTAAAGCAGATCAGCACAATAGGCGAGGCACGCGGCCAGCAAAGCAAGAGGTGGAAAGCAGGCACCATTCAGTGAATTCATTTTCAGTCAATTCCAGTGTTGCTTGCTCCTTTTCTTCTCCACAGATTTAAAGAACAAACAAAACCCTGTGATCCCTGGGAAATGCCTCTGGTAAGGGCTGCTGCTGAAGTCTGCCTAAGCACAGTGGCGATGGCAGAGAACATGAATCCTTCCCACTGTCACACTGGGTCCCTCGTCACTCCGAATGGGAGGACAGAAAGCACATCACCACAGCCTCATCGCACGTTAGGAAAGCAGCAGATCAGTGCATTGAAGAGCCTGTTTCATCCCAGAGGTAAAAAAGTTAAAGGCCTAGGGTCTTCCTACCTTTTTTTTTTTAACCTAACTTCAAGATAAAAATCTTAGTCATCTCTTTCATGCTAAACTGGGTTTTTCACAGCGGTTTATTATTCTGAATTAAGTTACATTATTTCCTCTTTATTATCTTCCAAATACAGTTAGATTTTTGTGTGTGTGAACCAAAACCATCTGTACTTGAAACATGAAAAATATTTTAGATGTGAAACCCAGAGTGGGTTTGGGAGTGTAACCCTTCCATTCACCGCCTGGCTTATAAGCATCACTCACTGCATAAGAACAACTCTGTTGAGCAGCTAAAAGGAAAATGGAAATGTAAAAAAAATCTCACCACAGCTTTTGTAATGTATTTCCAAGTTGTCCTCTTTGCAGACTGTGTGCGTAGGCCATCCTGTGCTGGCATTGATGTAAAGCAGGACTAAGATGAAAAGAAGAGCACTTGATGTCTTCATGGTGGTGGTGGTAGTTTGCAGGATCACTTCTGCCTCTTGCTAACACTCTGTGGGGAGGTGTTCCTTCCTTTCTCCAAGGGACACGGGGCTTACAACATTCGTGCCTGCAAAAGGGTTAAGCGAGCCAGTGCAGCCTCAGCTTCCCACAATGTGGTATAAACAAGAGGCTAATCAGAATTGGAGGGTATTATTTCCGTGTACTTAGACTTCTGCTTTCTGCTTGGTGCTAAACTAATGACAAATGAGCTAATCACACCTACTCACTGCCCGGCATAGTCCTGCTTGGGTGCCTGCTGGAACAATGCAGCAATGTGTTTGTTTCTCCTCTTGCTGCCAGTTTCTTCTCTTGAAGTCAAAGCATTTGGGACAAGACTTCAGACAGGCTTATTTTGCAGCCTTCTGGCTGAAGAAAAGTTGCAATCCAAATTGCCCCATCTTAATCACACAAAGTCAGCCCAAATTTTGGAAGATGAACAGTTTGCTCTCTATGTTTTTCCTAGTAACAAATCTGTCGTCTGGAGGGAAGGGAGGTGCGTCTGATAAAGCTGACACCACATAAGCAAGTCTTGAAACTTTTGGGAACTAATTCTTTCTGCTTGACTATGCTAAATCCTTCATTTACATTGATTTTGTTCAGTGGTTTTTGGGAATATACAATTTAGCAGCACACCCAGTCGGGTAAACCTAGACTTAATTTTTTTCTTCCTGTCTTCCTGGTTATTTAATGGCCCTCTAGTGAAAATGTGCATTTGTTATTTGCACTAGCTCTTATTAAGCTGTGCTTTATGCAGAAATTAGTGGCTGATGCAGATGGCAAGGATTGATCAGTAAGGAAAGAAGGGAGAGTTCCTTTATCTCCAGTAAAATTCTCTGATTCAGTTTAAGATCCAGGGCTGGAATAGAATTTCAAACTGCAGTTGCCAGAGAGGTCTTTTTCTGGACAGAGCACCAACTGGAAAAATGCTATGAGCTAAATTCAACCCTAAAGCAAACGTCTGCAATAGTCTTCTCTGAGCTGGAGACAAGGAGGAATTGGCTCTGTAGCATAACAGAGTTGGGTAAAAGATCACTTTGGCCATCTCAGTCTTTCTTGCTCTGAAGACTGCAAGTATCATTTGCTCTGCCACTAAGTAAAGCTGAACAGGGGAAAACTTATGTTGTTTAGTAAACAGGAAAGCACCTAACAAGATAATTATGAAATGATGCTAAATGGTAGAGTTATTCTTCAGGCAAAATCCTGGCCTCAATGAAGGCAATAAAAGTAATCCCACAGATTAAAGAGGCAGCCAAGATTTCAACCACGATGTATTAAATTTAAAAGCCAAAATCAGTGTGATCCAAGAGACCTTGCTTTAAATAATGAGGCTCAGGCTTGCTTCATATTTTTGGATGCTATCATAACGGTAAATTTTATGTCCAGGGCCAGAGTGAGAATCCAGGCAACTGTCCTTAGGCATGGAACATATATGAGTCACATAATGAGATCTGAATTACCGATCTGGTTTGACTGGACTTAGGTTGTACCCTGCAGATAGTTGACAAAAGCGAGAGCAATTGAAAAGGGAATAGTAGGGAGAGAAAATGTCTAAGGTTACTGTAATACATTTAAACTAAAATCACATAAAATAAAAGTCTCTTCCCACAAAGGTCTACAAAGATAGTAAAAATTGTATATAGCAATATATTACAAAACACAAAGTACTTCAGATCAGGACCTTGAGAACGTAACTTCCAGATATTTTTTTTTAAGGAAACACATCATCATGGTCTTTCACTTAAAATGTTAGGCTAATGCTAAATAGCAACGAACAAAGCAAATGAAAAGATAAGATAAATGCTTCAAAGAGAGACCCACTGGGGATCATTCAATAAACAAACCAAATCAGGATCAGGACCTCTCCTGAGACGAAAATCACTGAAAGTTGCAAAAATACGTGGGAGAAAACAAACGTGCTTGGCCTGCTTTTACTCTTCTCTGCATGACTGCTTGTCCACACTGCTGGGAAAAAGTTACTGAGTTAAATGGAACTTTGATCCGGACTAGGATGGTTTTCCTAGACAATGGGCTTTTCTTTACCACCCTTCCCTCTGCCTGCCCCATCCTGTAGGAACAGTGTTGCCATTGGTTGGGGCTTTCCAAGTCTGACTCCAAGCAGTCCTCTTGGTAGAAGACAGCTTCTCTGCAGATATCTAAGTGTCTTTGCCTGGCCTTGTAGAAATTTTGGTCTAAGAACAAGTAGACAGCCTGGGAACATGGAACAACACTGGACTTGTGGGATACAAGTCTTCCTGCTTCACTGGAAGTAGGATGCCTGGGGTAGATCTAGCAGAAACCAAACACAACTTGTAGCTGAGCTCGGGAGGTCTGATACAGGCACTGTTTCCCTGTCTGGTGCATAGACTCTTTCTTGCTCTTTTAAGACAGCTCTTTCATCCTTTTTTTTTGGCACTGCTCCTGACACTGACTCAAAATGACAAGTCACAAGAATTTTTTTTGGTGAGTGCGAGGTTGGAATGTGTGTCTCAAGCAGGTTTTGGGTAGCCAATGTTCTGAGGGGAAACAGCCGTGATATAGCTAATGTTTTGGAAAGCCATGCTGTCACTTCCACTTTGTCCCACCATGTTGTTCTTTCTCCGTGGGAAGGGAATTTTACTTGCAGTAGTTCAAGTTTTACAGCGTGTACTGCAGACACTGTTTCGCCATTTCATTCCCTGTGTAATCCTTGTATCTCCTAGAAAGAGCTTTATTACCAGCTCCATATGTTCTGAGAACTACTTTCCCTTCAAACAGCCGAAGCCTGTGGGATGAGAAACTACATCTAAATGAAGTGGTATCAGTTCTGGCAGAGGGAATTCTGTTTTGGCACATTGCTTATCTGGCCAACAAGTGTGTTTCTTCATCTGCCTGACTGAAGGTTTTGACCATGGAGATAAACAGCTCAAAAATGTCTGCAAAGAAAGTTATTTACCTAGACAGGCAGTGGTTTCATATACCTAGAGCCCTCTTCACCTTGTTCAGATGTTTTTGACATATTAAAGAGTGAAAAAAACTCTTGTTCCCTATCAAGAAGATTATTTTATCTGTAATGTAATTGGGAAGAGTAGAGATACAAGACACACTGGTAAGCAGATAATGTTACATTAATGTCTATAACCTCTTGGGTTGTCTGAAACAAGATTGCTGATATGGCAAACCACAGCCCCACCTCCAAATGGCTGGTTTGCGCTCACACAGCATCCTTGCCCTGGAATTGTTTAATTAAGCTCTGGGTTCCCTGCAGAGGCTTAGCTAGTCATGGGGCTTGGTGGTCCGGAGGGGCCTCTTGCTTGCACTCGTACAGCTGCACCTACACTGTGACTTTTGCCAAGATTGTTACAGGTATGTTGTTTCTCCTATCCTCCCAGCCAAGTACGTGTGTTTGCAAAACTTTTTCAAATGTAGGCCTGGATAGTGCTTCACCTCTTCAATGGGGTTTCCTCTTAAGAGTGTGTTTTATTTAAAGGGGTTTTTTTCTCTATTGAGCAAGTCCAGTATCAGGTGAGTCCTACCCAAAGTTTAAGGTCTTTCTTTCAAGCCAAAATCTTTTTTCTTGCCTTTGGCATGTTTGCATGCCTCCATCATACAACGAAATGTTGCCAGAGGGAAAACTTCATATTAAAAGCTTCGCTGATTTGTCTTCCTTTCTCTTGCAATTCGCTCTGAACAAAAGCTTTCTGCCTCATATTTCTCAGCATGGATCTCCTTCTAGTCAAAGACAGTGACTGAAAATTTCTCAACAAACAGACAAGACTTTCCAGAGGTGATACCTTTTCTCTCCATAAAAGTAAAATTTTCCTACTGTGCTTGTAATAATATATTTAATATCATAGTTCAAAAAGAACAGGGCCCAGAAATGCAATACAAGTTGATGTGCCACCCCCTCACTCCCTTTCCAGCTGTACCTGGGACAAGGTGAGTTTTGTTTTCTGAGATTTTCAGTGCTGGGGATGTTTGAGGTGCTATACCCTCAGCAGTGTGCCTGATGGGGCCCAGGCACCTTTTAAGCCCTGCCAGGAGCAGAGACCAGTGGAGCCTGAGGCCCCCAAGGCTACTTCCTTCCATGGGGCATGAAAGTTTCTGGGATCCACCAGCCCTGTTAGCTGCCAACCCAGCACCTGGGGTGGGAACCCAGCTACTCCAATCACCCCTTGTCTCTTCAAGTGCTCCAAGCCCAAACCAAGGGGCTGAGACTGTTGCAAAGTGACAAAATTTGGTGCAAGCAGGACTTGCAGATGGGGCTGATGTTCTGTGCTTTTTGTAACCACTGTAAAGCTGAGCTTTGCTGAGTCCTGGCATGCTCTCAGCACAAGCCCTTAGTGGCTGCCTGAGGTTGAACTGCTGCTCAGAACTACCTGCTCTTCATGGAACACTGGTGCTGTTTGGAATATAGAGCATAAGTCTATGTGGTTTTATACAGGCCAGGTGTTAATTTCACTTTGACACCTTATGTAGTAGCAGACTACTCTGTTAGCTACCTTTTAAATTTTAACTGCTTATTTTAAAATTAAAGCTTTAAGGAAAAGGGAGTAGGCAGTAGTATGCAGAAAAGGAAAGAACTTTCTTCTCTTTATCATTTATATTAAATGTTCAGAAAACTAAGTTTGTGTGTTGTTACAACTTTTCAGGACTCCATCTGGAGTCTACAGCCTGTGCGACAGACTAAAGTTTCCTGGCTCATCTGCTGCCAAATGAGAGGGCGTGTGCTTGCACCAACAGACACACCTTAGGCTGTGCAGCTGTAGTAGAGGTGTGCAGTGTAAAGCCTTTCCCTCTCATTAAAAACTAGTCTTTCCTGAGGTAAACTGGTGGACAGTCATGGAAAAATGGTGAAATTAGGCTGCTGTCATGAAGCAGCTATGTTCCTTATGTTCAGAGGAGGGCCACAGAAAGGATCAGAGGGATGGAACGCCTCTCCTGTGAGGAAAGGCTGTCAGAGTTGGGATTGTTCAGCCTGGAGAAGAAAAAGCTCCAGGGACATCTTGTTGCAGCCTTTCAATAGTTAAAGAGGGCTTACAAGAAATATGAGGGAAGAGTTTTTAATTATGTCTGTAGTAATAAGATGGTGTTGCTTTGAAACAGCAAGAGTAAATTTAGATTAAATATAAGGAAGAATATTTTATAGTGAAGTTGGTGAAACACTGGAACAGGTTGCCCAAAGAGCCTGGAAACATTCAAGGCCAGGTTAGATCTGGCTCACAGCAACCTGATCCTGTTGAAGATGTCCCTGCTTATTGCGAGGGGTTGGACTGGATGACCTTTAAACTTTCCACAAACCTTTCTGTGATTCTAGAGCAGGAAGGTGAGTTTTATATACCATCTCTCCGCCATTTGTTTGCATGCAAGGAGAAAACGTAGGATGAGTTTGTTCTGGTGCTGTCTGGAGAGGACAGCAACGCATGCATATTTACATAATGTGTTCATGATGCAAATGTATGTGGCCTAAGGCTCAAGAGGAATTCTGACCTTGGAGCCATGTGGTCTCCAAAATCATAGTCAGGATAAAAGTGGCAAAACCAGCTTTAGTGCAAAAGAAAAAGTATTCATTTACTTCTGCCTCTCCTCTCCTCAGTTCCACCAACCAGTCTCAGTAGATGTGCAGAATTATTGCTGCGGCAGTTAGGTTTTGAGGTGGGTGGGAATTTTCTAGTGAATACTGTTCTCCTTAGAAAATACTGCTTCACTGAATTCAAAGCTTCTTATGAAAGTGCTGGTACAATATTGTGGAAATGTGCCTTACCAGCAGAGGAATATTCTCAGCACTGGGACCAAGCACTGCAATTAGAAGAAAGCTCCACTTCCAGAATAGCCTGTATAGGTTAAAGGACTTCTTTACTTCTTGAGAGCTGGAGCTCAAAATATGGGGACTTCTCCTGGGCTAAGAGCTCTGACCTGGAGGTGGCCTCTTGTTCAGATGAAGCTCAGAATGGAAGAAGCTTTGAAACCTCAACTTCTAAGGAGTGAGAAAAGGTGTTTCACACTGCTGTATTCTCCCTTCTGTGAACTGCCTCTCAGTGCATGGCTTTGGTGAGGCACCTTCAATTACGTATGGAAACAGCCTTTGGTTTAGCATGAACCTGGGAGGTCTCATCATGTCAGAAGTCAATCTCTCGTGTGTTACCTCATGACTGTGCTCGTGAGCGGATCTTCAGCCAGGCAATATGTTTAAATTGGTGTTGAATCGAGATCACAGTGGATCAATGGCCTCTGTCAAAACCCAGTGGCCCTCCTGGATAGACTGAATTTGTTTGCCAACACTGAGGTGCTGGAGTGTAATTTTGGATCAATGCAGATCAGTGCACGTTAGGCAGCAAGGAACAGCACACCAGGACAGTTGGATTGAGTCATGTGGTATCCGTCCATTTTTGCAACTCTGGTGGAAGTGTTTCTCCATCCTGGCTAATGCAGTTTCCTCTGTGTTCATGGGGGAGTGACTCTGTAGAATAAGCTCAGTTTCCTGCCTAGGAAATGCTCAGCAGTGTCCAGGCTCTCCTTTCATAATGCACCCTGGGACCTTGTGACAGAGCAGACTCAGCCAAGGACTAGTTAATGTTTGATCTAAGGAACAGAGTTTCTGGCTCTACAGACAAATTCCGTTTACAGGTGACTCAACGTGGCAGGAATTGATATCTATAGGTATCAAGTATCTACAGCCAATGCACACAGTGCAGTGGTATGGAATTTTGTAGTCACACAAGAATTATGTTGGGGAACTTGGCAACTCAGCAGGGTTTTGGATTGAACAATCATCTGCAAGCAGGGATAAATGTCCAAAATATCTGCCCTTGTGCTTCTGGATCACCTGGCACTGATAGTCTTCCTTCCCTAAAATGAACTAATTGATTTCCACAGAGGCCTGATGTGAAGTCTTTAAAAATGGTCTCATAATCATGTGCTGGCAGATACGTAAAGAAGCGTCTGTTCAGAGAGAGAACTGTAAAAGGGAGAGCAATTGAAAGTGGAAGTCTCTTACCAGTGACAGACATTGTGAACAAGCAGCTTGGCCCTTCCAGGCAAGAAAGCAGGGCTTAAATTAGACAATAATTTGGGATTTCATTGGCCTACTATGCTATTTGTTCCCTTTTGCTACCTGAGTATTCCCTAACATGTGTTTCTCCACTCCTTTATGACTGATGGGTGGGGATGTTGAATTTGTTTGGATGCACACTAAAAAAAGGAGGCAGAAGAACTACAGCTTGAAGAAAGACTAAGTTTAAACTGGATTCTCATGGATTTAAGAAGTGAATTTCAGACTGGTCAGCCTACTTCCAGAAAGTTGTGAGTCTGATGCAAATGAATTTCATAGCTTCTGCTGACACTCTCCCAGCTACATTCTTCCTGAAGCGTGCTAAGGGAGTTTGCAGTTGCTCTCGGCAAAGCTATTCCTGAGTTTATCCTGCTGTTCTCTGACTGTAGAAACACTGGGTTTCTGCGTGTCCCCTAGCCCTCAGCATGATGCCAACAGCAAGAACACAGGGAGGTTGCTTTCTCAGTGACTTGTGCTGGTTCAAATGCCGCTTCAATGGAAGACACCACTCCTTCCATGTTGAGCATTTTTGTAATTGTGCACGGAGAGCTTGGCTGCTGCGACTGCATCTGAGGCAGACAGAAAGGAGTGGGGGAGTGAGAGAGAATGGAGAAGGACGTGCTACATCCACCCCTTCCTCGGGCCCTCAGGAGACAGAGGTGATACAGGGGTGGCTTCAGCTGAGGTGCAGGGTTCAGACTTGCCGAAGTCTGAGTTCTCTTCTCTGTCTCCCAAGAGTGCCAGTGCAGTGAGCTATTCTCCATCCTGCTACCTCAGCCAGGCGCTCCAGCAGGCACAGGTTGGTGGGGATTGCATCTGATGTGAGGGTGGGATAGAACTGAGTGCAATCTGTGACGGGAATTTGCCAACAAGGCAGCAATTATAGATATGGGATTATATGTGTGATGGACCATTGCCACTTCTGTAATGTTTCTAGAGAGAATGACAGGAGCCATTTTAGGATGAGGCTGCTATTCCCTGCTCTGTGTCAGGGATCCTTCCGTAGCTGTACAAGAAGATTAAGAAGTCCAGAAGCAGACAGCTGTGATCTGTGCAATACTCCTGGTTCCTGCTGAGACAAAACAGTGAGAAAAGCAGCTTCTCTCAGTGATGCCAAGCAGTAGGACAGAGGCAATGGGCAGAAACCGATGTACAGGAAGTTTCACCTGAACACGAGTAAGAACTTCTTTACTTTTTGAGTGACTGAGCACTAGAACAGATTGCTCAGAGAAGTTAAGGAGTCTCTTTCTCTGGAGACACTCAAAAGCCATCTGGACAGAATCCTGAGTAATATGCTGTAGGGAGTCGTGCTTGACCAGGCATCTTGGACTAGATGACCTCCAGTGGTGCCTTCCAGCCTTAACCATTCTGTGACTCTGTGATATTTGGTCCAGGTCTTGGTCTGATATCCTATTACAATGCTAACACTGCTGTTGTGCCTCTTCAGGGAGCCAAACTTCTTTCTTTTAATGAGAGTTTCTTAGGGATGGAGCAAGTAATATATTAGGGTAGGCTGCTTTTTCTCAATGGATATTCAGAGAGCATCATCTGGGAGAGCTTCCAGCTCATTCTAGCTTTTGTTTCCTTAATAGAAGTCAGTATGGATCAGAGCCATAAGGTATTTCTAGTATGCAGATTGCCAGAGATCTAAAATTAATATATGGACCTTCTTGTACTGAGAGATCAGTGAACTTATGGATATCTTTTTTCAGAAAAGCCTGTCTGCCTTTGTGTGATAGCTTTCCCTCCCAAATAGGCAAATATAGGCTTTCTGAGTTAGCAAGGACACGACAGTTTGGACTAGCTAAGCCAGATTTGGATGCTGCCGAGATGAAAAAGTGGGATTTTTTTTTTTTTTTAGAGTTTCCTCTGGCAGAGAAAAGTTTCACTAGCGTTTTTGGTCAAAGCCTGTATGAATCTGTTTCCTAGCAGAAAACGTGCTCATCTTTCTTCCCACTGCTGTCGCAGGCTCTTCCAGAGGATTGTGGTGGTGGGAAGGAGCAATTGCATTGGTTTTGAGGACTCAGTTTGCTGTGAGCACCCCAGCCCGCACTCCATGCTGTCTGGAAAGAATGACGTGAGGAAATAGGATCTCAGAGCCTGGGGAGAAGCTTTGCAGACCACCTGGCTTTCAAATTCCTGGCACTGCTCAAACTTGTCTCTGTAGGAAATCCATGTTCTAAGTCAAGCTCAGGTCACATGAGAGACTGAATTTGGCAGGAATATTATGATTCCCTACTGATCTGCCAACAAATCCACCCCAAGCATCTTGCTCCATGGCTCTACAAGAATAGAGCAGCACAACTGACAGCCCAGTGTAGAAAAGAGGTACTTATAGAAGTGCCTGGAGGTGGCTTGTGCAGGCTCTCCCATGATCCAATGCTGCTGCAAGCTGACTTCCCCTAGCACTGCATTCTCCTTTTAAAGAAAAATAAAAGGCAAGGGCTGAGGAAGAGCTTGAAAGCGAAGAGAATGAAGGTGGCAGAAAAAAGACATTCTTTTGTCTTAGTGTTCTATGTTCTTACTGTCCTAGGAAGACCTCAGCTCTCCTGGGTGCTATTTAGCCACCCCAAAAGTATACAAATGTAGCGACAATTCATACTTCTGTGCCCACCTGACCTCCTGTGACATCATTAGTAGCAACTGGTGAGATGTTGCCGTTGCATTTAAGTACTGTCTTGTGCATTGTTTTTCCCAAAATATCTCAGCTTCAGAGCAAGGTGCATAAAGAAAATGAAATTCAAAATGACTTTGGCACAATTATAGTAGAAATAAGCAGCTATTGAGCTTAATGCAGATGCCATGACGGGAAATATAATCTCATTTCCTCTTCTTTTTTTGTCTTTTGCGTTAGGTGCTCTATTATCAACTTTATATGGGGTGTTCAAAAATTTTATTGCATTGAGCATATTTGGGAATTGGGAGGTCTCTTTATTACAGAAGGCAGAGATTTTTGAGATGGGCTGTCAACAACTTGCAATGCTTTGACATCCCTTCAAGGTGACTGGATGATGTGCTTTGTACAGAAGTGCCCCTGGGGGCAGTATAACTGGAAACACCGGATTGTCTCTTCAGGCCGCAAATTTTTGAAAATTAGAGGCCTGAAATTAGATATGTAAATCAGTCCTTCTGTATGCATAAGCACGAGCATAACAATGGAAGGTCCTGATTTTCAGAGTTGCTGCTGTAAGGTCTAACTGTGTGGCACTCAAGGCTGAAACTGTGAACTGAGGTGTTTCCTAGCGGAACTGAGTAAACACACTTTTGAATAATTTTCCTTTAGCTTTGCGAATGTGACTGTGTATGTGTTTATGTTCCTATTGATTTCTGTATCTTATATAAATATAAGGCATACATACATTTACTTGTAGAAGACATGTATGTATAAGCAAATAAGTAAACAACTAAACATACTCTTTATATGCATTTATATTTAAATTACTCTAGTTCTGCTAGGAGACAATTAGAAATATCTAATTATTCACTGAAGTGGAAAACAGCTTGAAGAAAAATCTTTTAAAATCCAGCTATGAGAAAAGCAACTGAGACTGATGGCATAGGTCCCTCCCCTGGTAATCATGGAAATAGAGTGGGTATGGCTGCAGTCACTGCAGCACTATGGGTGCAACAGCATTTTGTTATCCTTCAGCTTGTCTTATCCAGTGCTCTCCTCTCTTTCGGGAGGATAGGTAAAGGTGACAAGCATGAGCCTGAGAGCAGAGTTTGTGAAATGGCTGAGGTCTCGATTCTAGAAGCTGAATCTGTTGTCTTTATGTGTGTTGGGGTTCTAGCTGCTCTGGTTAGTTAGTGGGAAAGGCTTCTGCTCTCACTTTGCACCGACCAAATATGTGAGCAGCAGGAGGAGGCAGCAAATGGGCTGAAGGAGCCAAGTTATTTCAAAGGCAGTCTTTGGTGAAAGGGCACCTGCCTGAGGCTGAACGAGGCATCCTCCTCCTTCCCTATGCAGGTGGGAGGAGGTGGATGCCAGCAGTACCCCGAAGGGGGTTTGCACACTGGGAATCGTTTTCAAGGTGAAAACATCGATTTGCCAGTGCCCTCAAAAATTGAAGAGGCTAAAGGAGGGAATTGAGCCTTGTACTCTGCTCAGACCGGTGCTCTGGATGCCTGGTGCCCTGTTAAGGAGTCAATTAAACCACGTAGTTAGAGCTGGGATACACACAGCTGTCAGCAGTGGGAAGGACAGGATGTAAAAGACTTGCTTGCCAGCGGGGGAAGAAAGCAGATCGAAAGTTTTCCCTTAGCACTTTTTCTGGATGTGTCTTGCTGCCATTGAAGCTTTCTCTAACAATTTTGATCTTGGATTTTGCCAGGAGGGGCTGTGGGCCCTCGCTGCTAGGAGGGTTGGAAGAGGAGAGTGGAGGGATGGCCAGGTCCGCCTGGAGATGTCCTGGGCGCTTCCACACATCTATTTCCCGGAGAGCCACCTGATGGTGCTGTTTGTTCAAGTTCCCGGCCGCCGAGGCCCCTCCGAGCCTGCAGAGCTGTGTGTGGACCTGCATGTAGATCTGCCTTATCACAGGGCATTTAATTAATAAATAAATGATTTAAAAGAAGGGCTGCATCGCCCACCTGGCTCTGGCGGTGGGAGCTCACCTCTCTGCAAGGCCCTGGGGCAACAGCAGATAGGTTTTTAAGCTCAATTTCAAGGAAGTACCTTGGAAGAAGTCTGGAGGAGGCCAGACCTGGGTGTCTCTGCGTTTTGCGGAGGCTGACGATGGCTTGCTAGGTTTTCCTAATTTATTTTGCATTCTCCTCACAGTTTCCATTGTGGAGCTTTCCCGTACAAGGATTAACCACCACAAGCGGTGCAGTGCAGCTCTGGCAACCTCCCTGGAAAACACGCATCCTGAATAATGATGACTGCTGAAAGCAGGACAGAAAATCCACCCTTCTGCTCCTTAAATCAGCACGGGCTAGCAGCACCCCAGACAAAGAGCAGTGCTGGGTGGCACCCCCATTCACACAGCCTGCCCCCATTGTAAACCTGGCTCGCTCTCTACAGGGACTCCCATCAAAGCACACAGGCAAGGCAAGAAATGCTAACTGTGGGGATGCTCCTGCCCAGCATCACGTATCTATTTGTGCCGGCCAGGCTCCCCAGTTCCTCTGGAGGGTATAAGGTTGTGTTTTCTGTTTTAGGGACCAAGACCTGCAGTTAAGGACAAGCAGTGCTTTGCAGTGTAGGTGCAGGGATAGAGGCGATGAACAGTCAGGGCCAGCAGTGTGGAGAGCAAGCAGCTCAGCCTCCTGCCTTGCCTGGTTCACTTTCTTGTGACAGAGGGCAGGAAGCAATACTTAGCCCAGGTTGCCCTACTCACTCCTGCCACAGGCAGCACCACCAGTGGGTCTTGCTGAAGTGAACAGGCTGGCTTCTCATTTGTTTCTCGCTGTCAGGATGATGAGTCCAACTAGATTTCTTTCTGTTTGTGTTTGCTGCTTGTTTGTGCTGACAAAACACATGCGTAGTTTGCAGTTCCCTCATTTCAGCTGGTTGCTGTTCCATTTTAATGTGAGGCACTTCGTCGGAGGTCATTTACTCAGTATGTTGCTGGGCCATTTACAAATATGAACTGATGAATATTTCATCATCGTTCACCAGGAATTCTGTCGAAGGGTAGAGCTTCATGGCAGTGAGTCCGTATGTGATGCACTCAACCTGAAATCGTTTCTTTGCAGCATTTCTCATCAGGCATGCTAACTGCTGATGTTGGGAGGAATACATATATGTATTAACACTATACTCTTTATCTCACCTTGATTCTGCTTAAATATCCATGGAATCAGTGTTGCTTGGGGAAGGGGCTCTTTTGATGAAATAGCAAGAGCAGCCATCTATTCCCATTCACTGTAAGTGCAATACCCAGTCTTCCTTTCCTTCCCGCAGTGCCACACCTCCGGGAGGGAGGCTCTGCTGGAATCACAGACTCCCTCTTTAGAACAAGCACTTGCAGCAGAGGAGGTGGTGAGACCAATTTATCTTGCTGCAAAACATTCTAATGGAACCAGGGCACGGTGTGCTGGGGACACACGCCCGTGTTAATGCCTGCTTGAGACTGCAAAGAGCCTGGAGCAATCGTTCTGCAGAGGGAGACCCAAGCTATTTGTCTCAGAGTCCAATGATGATTCAGGCACCTGCATCATTAGGTGTTTTATTGCTGAACCAGCTGAAAAAATCAGAGTCTGCGATAGAGTACCAAGGTTGACAGCGGGGTCTGTAAAGGTGGTTTACCCTGCAGCTGAGAGGGAGGATGTTGCTCTGTTGATGGTGGAGTGGTAGCAGAATGTCCCAGCTGCATGATGCAGATGTGCTGGTGGCAGTGCCTCCCTCCTCTCCTGCTGATTGAGGAAAAGCCAGCGGGAAGGCGTCCTCTGTAACGGTGGTGTTTACACCAGCGTAAAACAGTATTGCACTCCTGGATTTTCTGGACTGTGTGGCTTTCGTGGTGATGAAAAGACTTCACCATGAAGTCTCGCATTGATAACTAGGACTGTGCAGCACTATGTTTCACTAGTGAGAAAATAATCCAGCCAACAAGGCCCTGTAACCATCTATACTTCTTCAGCCCTCTCCTTTGGCTGGTGGCAACTCTGGGAGCCTGAAGGAACAAAGGTTATTGTGACCGTGGCAGATACAGCAGAGGGAAAGGAGGCCATGTGTACCTGAAAGCTGTCTCCATCCCTGTACGCTCAGAAAGCTCTCTCTTGTGCCCAGACCCCAGGGATGAGCGGCAAAATGTGCCTGGTCTTTATTTAATGCTGGATGGTTTTCTGCTGCTTCTGAGCTAGAGTGAAGGAGAGAAGTTGTGAATAGACAAAATTTGGTAGCTGTGTGGGAAGTAGGGGGTCATCTTGACATATGCAGAGGAGAAAAGTTGGTAGTTCCGAACCAAGCTCCGCAATTCCTCTGAGTGAAAAATGAGATAGACGCCTCATCTTTTCACTCTTTCATCTCAGCTTTTCTATCTTAATATGTCAATATTGATGTTAATATGTCAATATTGCAGTTTCCCTGGCACAGTGTGTGCCTATGCAACAGGCCATCTGATGCTGCACTGCAGCAGCCAGGTCCTGCAAACCTGAGTGCTCTGCTTTGTGTGAAGTTCCTGCCATACACTGTGCAGAACAGAGGCGGAAAGTTTTTGAGACTGAGCAAGTTTCGTGCTGGTGACACTGTCTAAACTCTGGTATTCAAAGAGGTCTACTGTGTACTCTTGGTATGTAAACTAGCCCACAGCACCAAAGTACCTGGGAACTAGCTTTAATTTTAGTGATCTGTAGGGTTTTTGCTTTAGGATGGTTGTTTGTTTGTTTGTTCTTTTCTTTTTAAGATTTTGTGAATTTTATAGAGACTGGAAGTCTGTAGAGCATAGACAGCACACCACTGTGCTATTCGTATCTGCTTGTGTATGAATAGATGTACAGTATGCCTTCTATTATTGCATGTTTTGGAAGAACCCCCAGAGAGGTCTGGTTCTCCTAGGTACAATGTCATAGCTGTCCTTTGGTTCCTTCCCCTCAAAAGGGCTCAAACCCAGTGAAGGCATTTGCTGAAAAGATAGGGTTAGGTGGGATGTACTTTTTGTGAATCACCGTTCTGCCAGATGCTTTACTAGTATGTCTGGGAAAATAAATCTTTTTGACTCCTTTAAAGCCCTCTGTGCTTCATCTCTACTTTTTATGAGTATGTTTTGGAAGGTTTTTGTTTGTGTTTTATTCTCTTTAAACTTGACTTATCTCTTCATGTTTTTTCAGGCTCACACCCTACAATACAAAGTGCTCAGTGAAAGCCAGCTTGTAAAAGGAGGATAATGTCTGGAAGTTAGATGTATGGGAACTTGATGCCAATATTCATGATATGCAATGAAAGCAGGCAGTGTGGAAAAGAATGTGAGGGTGTCCTAGACTCCATCGTAGTCTTTATTGGGCTTCCTAGTAGATTTTAAAAAATTATTCTTGGATTTTTTGACAAAATGTAATGACAGAATGAAACTGAGTCTGTAGTCAGTTTTTCCAAAACAGCTCAATTAACCTGTCGATCTTTAAAATACAATTAATAACTTTTTGTAGAGTGAGACTTCTTTTCTGAGGGGGTGCAGGCATGTGTGGGTGGTTACCGAGCATACATGGTACTGTAATCTCTTCTCACTGTCTCTCTTCCATTCTCTATTTTTGATGCACACAGATATTATGGGCCAGAATTTGCCACTTCTGTCAACCCAGAAATAAACAGGGCTAGGCACAGGGCAAAACATGACTTGCTACAAATGCAAGTGACAGAAATTGTACCTGAATGGTCATTTTTAGTAACACTTGGTTAGTTTCCAAAGTGGAGAGCAAATTAATGAACTTGTGCTAGGACCTAGGAGAACAAAGAAGAGTGATTGCCATTCTAGAGCAAGTTGGTGAAGGGAGGGCAATTACAATGGAAGCTGCTATTTAAGGCAGTGTCTAAATTTTGGTTCAGGGTAGGTTTTCCCAGCAGCATAGCTGACATTTCTCAGTATTTCACACCATGATTTTACAGGACTTCAGCCATGAGTTAAGTAAGTTCAGACTTTGCATGAAAGAGTAAATATAGCAGATTTCACTTTTTGACTTAAAAAGTAGATGCTGCACCTCTCTGTGTCACCCATCAGTCACTTTTGTCACCAGACATGGTTACTGTATGTTCTGCCAGCTGATGTCTTTGCTTCTCCATCTCTTAAGGAAGCTTGGACTGTGAGAACCATCAAATGTGATTTAGATTTCAGTGTAGGAGAGAGGACAAGAGGCAACGGGCAGAAGTTGCAGTGTGAGAAATTATAGTTAGATGTAAGGAAGAAAACTTTCACAGGCAAGGTGGCCAAACACTGGAGGAAGTTGTTCAGAAACACTGTGATATCTCATCTTTGGAAGTGGGACTAGATGGCCTCCAGAGGTTCTTTTGTGCTTGTTATTCTGTGGTTCCATGATTTTGTGCAAGAGTTTGAGCAAGTGTCTTACACAATCCATACTGCCTCTGTAAGGCGCCAGACAGACTCCCAAGAAAGTGTCTTTGTACCTCTTTCAGAAACAAAACTCCCTCAAGACTCTCCATACTGTGATCAATTTTCCACAGCTTTGCAGGCTGCCACCCCTCACCCCATGCACAATGAACTTCCGTTTTGCCTTTATCTTCCTGTATGTGAAAATGGCTTTTAGACCCATGTCCAAATGAAAACATTTGCTTTAATGAAGTAACTGAAATGTACATGAAAACACACAAAAATTTTAGGCTTACTTCAGCCCAGTGCTTTCCTGGTACCTCCCTGTGCTACTCAACATATTCCCATGGAAATCTTCTTCCTCTGGCAAGTGTTGCTAAGGGGGATTTGTCAGGGAGGGTTCTCTTTTCACCAACTGATGTAATTGATGAGCTCTCTCCTCTTTTCCCCCACTAAAGTTTCAGGCCACCAGGCCTAAACAGACTGCAAATAAGCACTATATCAACATTCAAAATGAAACAGAGAAATTGGCTTAGGTCTCGAGAGGTTGAAATGAGGATCAGTGCTTTGGATCAGCCAAATGCTGTTTGGTCCATACCAGCAATTCTGAGTGAGACACAAGGCAAACAGGATTTTTTTCTATAAGTTAAGTTTTGAAAAAAAATTCATCTCTTACTCTATGTGAGGAAAAAAATTGCAGAATATTGTTTATCCACAAGTTTTCTATGTTTTTCCAGGATTATAGGACAGTTCAGGTTGGAATTGAGCTTGGGAAATCTGTAGTCCCATCTCTTGCTGAAAGTAGCATAGGCAGTGAGGTTAGACCAGGTTACTCAGGATTTTATTCAGTCAGGTCCTTAAATCCTCAAGGACAAAAACTTCACAACCCCCTTGGGCTATGACACTTCCAAAGAGGTCAGTTGCTCGAAATTTTCTGGAAAAACATCGGTAAGCTGAAGCCCTAGTTCGAAGGAGTATGTTGGCATTGTCAGCAGAGAACAACCTGACTATGGCCTGAATAAGTCATTAAGATGTCCTCCAGCTTTCCCTTAGTAAAGTGGATCTGGTAGCACTGGAGGTGCCAGAAAGACTGTATCCTGGTTCGAGTTGCAGCTGAGCTTCAATGCCATCGCCAGTGCTGGCACCCTCCTTGCCTTCAGCCCTGGAGCTCGTCCAGTCCTGGACAAAGTCACACTGGCCTTAAAATCCCGTTCTGAACTCTGGAAGAAACGCGGGGTTTTTTTGTTAATTTGGTGTGACTGAGAAAAATAGTTGCTGAAGGGTGCTCGTTTATTAGCTGTTAGTGAAGTAAGACAGTTCAGGATTTCTGATTGAGATTTAATGCAAAGATGTGTTAATTTTGAATCTTCTTTGCAGAAGCTGCTGCAGCCGGGGTAAATGGCAGCATATGCCAGCTGAGCAGAAAGAGATGGCACAGGTTACTGAGTGAGACCTAGGAATTCCTGGTTGAGAGATTATGGCCAGGGCTCCGTGGGAAGACGGACAACTGCGAGGTGTAGGATCAGCAAAGTTCCTGAGCATTTGCAAAGTCCCTTCTTCCAAATGTTGTGTCTCGATTTTCATGAGTTTTCATGAGTGCTCTATGATGGATAAGATGGAAAAGTTTCTTGCTTCATTGTTCCTGTCTCCTTTTCCATGGACTTGAACTTGATGAAGCATCTTTTCTGGGTCAGTTTCAACAGGACAGATGAATTTCTGGCATTTGTCTTGATACCCAATGCCAGCAAAAAAATAAATCAATATTTAATAATTCCTTTTTAATACAGTCTTCCTGTGTCCCTGCTCAGAATATCCAAGGTCACCAAGAGCTGCACAAAGGCATGGGAGCAGTAAAAGCTGTGCTCTGAATGCTATCACATGCTGTCTGTCGTTAGGTTCATAGGTTGCTTGCAAGGACTTCCCATGGCAGAGTGTAGTAGTAATCTTAACCTGACATATTCAAATGGCCTCTTTGTTAACCAAGCAAGGACAAGAAAAAGCTTGTTTGGAGTGATGCGTGTTTCCTTTTGATGATGATGCCCTCCATCAGACTATTCATGGTAGAAGCAGTACTTAATTAACAGCTTTCCTACGGTCCCTTGTCCCCCTCTGGTCTGGCTCAGAGCTCAGTCGTGGTGGCTTTCTCACATTTGTACATTGCCACAGAGGCCTCTCTCTTTGTCCTTCTAGAGAAGGATGGCAAGCTATGGCTTGTATTTTGGGATCATTATAGAGAGAAACATGTAAGACAGTGCCTGACATGCTGAGCTTACTTCAGTCAAAGGGAGTGAAGGAGTAAAAGTCATCTGAAGCATGCGAATGACACAAGCTTCAAACTTAAGGAGGTTAGGATACCCAGAAGCCCAAATTTCATTGATAGTTAATTGAATCTAGACTTCCAGATTTTTTTTCAGGACACTGTACACAAATATACGCATTTCCTTCACATAGGACAATTCAGATAAGTTGAGACTTGTTTTCCTCAAGGCACAAAGTGCTTCTCAGCAGTCTTTTAATTTTGTACTGTATACGAGACATTCTGTTTATTTTTTTTCAGCTTTTCCCCTTTCAAACTGTGCTGCTGTATATCCTTTACAGCTCAGCATGTTGTTCAGTGTCGGGACTGAATCCCTATGAGAGGAACCCACCTGCAGTCTTTGGGTAGCTCCCTGTAAGATTTACGCAACTTAGTGCATATGTGGTCATATTTTACCTCCTGTTCTGAACAACTTCCCTGCTTTTTCCTTTCTGTGTTTTGCTTCAAGTTTCTGGGATATTTGCTATTTGTATCTATGCTGGCCCTACTTTTAGCCAAAAAAAGCAATAGAAAATTAGGTTGTTTTTGCAACTGATTTGCTAGTAAAGCTGTGCTTCATAATGAACAGGTAAACCCTGTAATTCTACTGGGTGACCATAGGTCTCTATTAATGGTTTCACGGGCAGAGAGTTGTGTTTTAGAACCAGCAGTTTCTGGTTGAGAGACAGGACAAGCAGCTTTTTCCGTGTTGACACTGCAAGTAACAACTGAAAAAGTTTGGAGACCTCATCTTTGCCTATAAATACTCCAAATGAATCTTTCTTGGCCTCTTCTAAGGTCTTGTAACTTAAACTATGTGGTAAAATCCAACCACTTAGGATTTATGGAGCTTGGGTAATGACAATTTATTGACCTCTGTGCTCTTGCTCATTTACAAAGAGAGTCAGCTGAAGGAAAGGCATTCATACTTTATTACTCTTCCTTGAACAATGACATATTTATTCCTCAAGAATTGTTTTTCTTTTTAATTTAGAGGCAAAACACAATTTCCCTTAATTTGACACATAACAGAAGATTGGCCTGAGAAGCTTTGAATTCCTTTTATAATAGATACAAATTTCACTGTCCGATCTCACTTTCTAGTAACTGCAAGATTAAAGTTGAAAAACAGATTGTTCAAGAGGAATAAAAGTAATTTCTGAGGGGTCATAATTGCATTTTTTTCCTACAATAAAATAGATATTTTTGACTGCTCTTTCACAAATCATTCTAATTTCAGTTGATGGTCTGCTATTACAGATACCTCAACAAAATTATAGAAACTCTTATGACAATATCAGAAATAATTAAACATGGACACTTAAGAGTTTGTGTCCTAAACCATACGCTACTGCAAAACTATCAGCTCTGGCAAGAGCAAATGCCAGCAATGCTACTCTGCCACCAAACGTGTATGAGTTTGTTGGCTGTCTCAGGCTTGCTAGAATATATAGTGGCTGAATTTTGCCTGCTTTCCCTTAATAGAAAGAACTAATTTTGGTCTTTATTCTCTCTCCAGCTGTCAGATCCCTGAAACTTATAAAAATATAATTATCTGTGATACTCCAGCCCTTCTTTCAAATTTGGTTAAAATTAGCTAAGAAGAAAATTCACTAAAGGGTGCTGGCAGAGAGGAATCAGGCCAGAAATATATCAGCCATCGTGTCAGTTGCATGTTTCATGGGTAGCTGCTAATTTAGTTCTGCATTTCTCCCAGACCAGCCTTTGGAGATAGCTACCCTGGTGTCCAGGAGTTGTGATTTTGTGATTCTTTGGTGCCTGTTTCAGTGAAAAGCCACTTGGAAATGTTTGGGTCTGTCCCCTGCAAGCACCACTGAGTGTTGCTGCATGCTATCAGAGGGGGCTTGGCAGCCTGAGGACTTTTTGTTCCCTGTGGATTTGGGGGCACGCCAGACATCTGTACACAAGGCAGTGGGGCTGCCCCTATGGACTTGAGTGTTGCTAAGGGCTGTAGGTAAAAGCAGCAACGAGGCTGTAACAGCATGGGACTCCTCTCTGGAGGAAGACCTTGGCCCTCAGTGAGTACCAACCTCTGCACAACGTCGTGTTGCTGTGTTGTTACGGGCAGAAAGAGCTTTAAGTTTAGATCAGAGTTAAAGCACTACATCTCCCTGTTCCAGGGGCATTTTTGACTGGGCAAGACACGGTCCAGCTGTTCTGTTTTGAGCCTGTGTAGAGTAAGGTGCATTCAAGTGTGTGTGGTAGGTGCTGTATCCAAGGTAAAAACACCCATTTATGCGTGCACTGTCACCTCAATGGCACAGTGTCTTCTACAGGCTCTGCTGAAGGGCTGATTTTCATGGAGTAGGGTGGGGGTTACAGGTCTCGGACCCTACTGCTGCAGAAGACCCATAGGCCTGGATTTAATTTTGTGACTGAGAGCATTTCTGTTGAAATTTGTAGGCGTGTCCATCTAGGCACATTTAAGCTGTGTGGGTTGTCCTGGCTGGGGTCTTTCTGCAAGGTATGTTTAATATGCTGAGTCTGCAAGGGTAGCACAACCACTGTTCTACTTGTGTAAAGGACACAGTAGTGTGACACCTGGCTTTTCAAGGTGCCCTGCAGTGCTGAAGACTAAAAATGTATTTCCCCATTGCACAGTGCAATTTGGTGAAGAGATTTCAGAGAGACCCCTAAACTAGTTAGCTGTAAGTATGGTGAGCAATATAGCTGCATTAGCGCAGAGCTCAGCTAGGTAAATTAGCATTGTGCAGCATAGACATATCCTAAATTTCTGGTATGGTTTCCTCAGTGACGCTTTTTCAAACTACGGCTTGAAAATAAAATCTGATTTTTTTTCCACCCCTCCAAAACACTGTGCTACGAAAGCTTGCATACATTTTTCTTTTTTATTATCTCACTATCTTCTCTTTTAGAATAAATTCTAACCTGACTACCTCATTTTATTTTTTTTTTGCTTTTATTGGTGGCATCCTCTCATTCATCTGAGCCTGGGTCCCCTGTAACCAAAAGCTGTTTCAGCTGGGGCAAAGAAGATACTGCCTATGTATTATAAAAAGTATCATTTCAGTTCCCTCATGACCTCGTGATAGAAGGCTAGACATGATCAGAAAAGGAATAGAGATCTAACATTATTATGTCCCTACATAAATCTGTGCAGTTCTGATCACACTATCTCAAATAGGATGCAGTAGGACTGGAAAATGCTCAGGAAAGGGCAAGGATGATAGATGTTGTGGCTTAAATAGCATGAGGGTAAGTCACATTCTCCAGTCTGGGGAAAAAGGACCTGTGGGGAGACAGTGGAGGGCTGCCATGGAGGGCTGCTGTGAACAGCATGGAGAAGGCGAGTCAGGAACTGCTAAGGGCTCTTACAATGTAAGAATTCGTGGTGAAATTCCCTGAGAGAGCAGGTTTGGCAGTCTTCAAGGAAGTCTCCTCTCAGTGATTGATAAGCAGTGGAACTCACTGCCACAGTGTATGGGCGAGTCCAAATATTTAAAAAGAGTTAAAATAAGGACATGGATTACTTTGATGGTAGTTCATCAATGATTAGGGAAATCAGGAAGGTAAGGCTGGGTTATTCCTCTCAAAGCACCAATAACAGATTATTATCCTTTGTGCCTCTAGGAGGCATCACTGGATGATCCCCTAGGTTATTATAGGTACTAAGATGCCTCCACCTGTGACTGCAAATCTACCATTCTACACAGTGTAAATTCTTAAGATAAGCTTTGAAGATCAAGGGAGAAAGACCCAAAACACTACTGGCTGAGGTGTACTTTATCACAAAGGAAGAGTATCATCATAACTCTACCTGTTTGAAAAGACTGAGAAAATGAAAACTGCTATGGTGTGTCAGAGGTTGATGCCTACACTGATACACTTCCCCTGCATTCTTTTGGTCAGGTGCTTTGGGAATTCCTGAGATTAAAGTTACGCAAGTGTTGCTCTACTTAAACAATTACAGTGGCTATTTTAGAGCCCTGTAAATTGGAAAAAAGGGCAGGGAAAAAGTGAGATACAGCCAAGATGGTAAGAATATATATAAGGCCTCAGTTCTGCAGCTATTTAAATATCTTGTATAAGGTTCTCTTTCAAGCAACATACTAATGAGAAGGTGGTTTTGCAAGGAGACTCTTGGTTCAGTAGAGAAGAAACTACATTTAATATTTGCTAAAGTCTTATGTAGCTACATTTTCTTCACAGGTTGTAGCTTTCCACGGCATTTGTTTAATGTCTGCATGATGATTTTCTTCCTCCTATCTCTACCATCCCAAGAATTTGATGAATGAATGGAATGAATCATGGACCATTGGTATTTTTCATTTCTCCAAAGTGATGTGACACAAAAATTTAAGCTTATATGGATTTTGGAGTTTGTTTGATATTTGGGGGAGTAAATACAAAACTTCTGTGTTCAGATTACTTCTGCCAATCTGGAGATTCATTCTGGGTCAGCAGGATTACCAGAAACTGAACTGGAGGCGGAATAACACAGGTCTAAATGCGCTGGGTCTAGAGTTGGCTAAGATATCATGATTGGTCTCTGATCTTGGTTATGTGAGATAAGTCAAAAATAGTGATTTTTTTGCTAGAAGAGTTTGTTCTGTCTTTGCCTTTCTACCTGTCGGAGAGGCAGAAATTCCAAGGCACAAATCAGAAACTCCCACACACAGCCCTTGATTGCTTCTTTTTCAACTCACCATGTAATTGCCATATGTGAATCTAGCAAGTGACACTTCCTAATCTAAAGCACTATCGCTTTCCTAAAAGTACAAGCTTAAATAAAACTGCATGATCGGGGCAAATTTAATCAATACCAAGTCTAGAAAGTGAAGAAGGATGGACTTCTAATAGGACAACTGCTCCCTGTTGATACTGGTGGCAAAATGTCCAGAAGTTTGATATCACAAAAACCTGTGTTCCTGTGTGCATGTGAAATAAAACCTAGTGAATGCAGGGTAGACTGAAACTCTGCTAGAGTGGTCAAGTTGTCCCCATCCCTTTTTGTTTTCCTCCTCTGCCTGTTCTTCTACTGACATCACCAACAAATACATCAGGGCAACACAATAGATAATTGCACCTCACCCTTCACTTAGTTGATCTTTTCCAATATTTAAAGACCTATCTTTTGCAAATATTCTGAGCATCCCAGAAATATGCATGCAACCCATAAAGGTTGTTTGCCGAGGGTAGAGGAAAAAAAAGTCAGGCAATCTGGGAAATGGCTGCCTGAGTCTCCTCCATGTTGAAACAAAAGTGCTTCCTTAGAAAAGATCCACAGCCAGCGTACACAGGCACTGCAGGAGTAAAATGGATTTGAGTCTGGATCTCCAAAGCACTGACAGGTAAATTACAAAGGGCAGAATCTTCATTACTGGTGATTTAGGAGGCATGAAGAGGCCCAACTTGATTTGTGGATCCCAAGTGGAGTTTTCAAGGCTGACAATTAGTAATAGGAAATTGACTTGTAAACTGAATGAATCTGATACAGGGTCATGAGAGCAAATTACATTTGGAAGCTATAGAGCCATTTTTCTAGTTACTTTTAAGAACAGTGAATAGTGTGGAATTTTGTTTGCAGATACTTTTTGACTTTTCTCCTTCTGTGCTTTTCTCCTGCCATCCCTATCCCAAAAATTCAAGTCTTTCTTTGGGGATCTAAGTATTTAACTACTTAATCTTGTAATTTGAAGTAACAAGACAGTTTGGTGACATTTTACAAGACAAAAGCCATTGAGTCCACCTCTCATAACTACACAACTGTTAAAATCCTCATATGACTAATCTCTAATACCCAGGAGTCTACTGCAAATAAAATCATGCTTTGAACTGTGCTACTTTAGTATACTAAATAAAGCTCCCACACGACTTCCAGATCAGCTCAGAGTTTGGTTAGCCTAAAACCATGGTGATGTTTATACAGATCACAGACTGTATTAAATAAAACTCTCCCCATAAATGTTTGTGGGAGATTATATTAAGCTCAACAGTCTATGAAATCTCCCTAAAACATGCAGGGTGCTTGGCCTCCTGTGAAATGGTATTTAGGAAAATTAAGTCACAAAAGTGTATCCGTAGTCCTCCACAACTGAAGAACTATTCTGAAAAAAGATTCCTTTGCCTATGCTGATTTTCAGCCCCATCCTTTCAAACTTGCATGCAAAGGGCCCTTTGGGAAACAGCTTACTTGGACACAGATTCCCATGCCCAGAAGATCTCTTTTAGTCATATTCCTTTCCAACTGACTGCTCACAGGTGATATTAGGGGTTGTATGATATTTGCACTCTTTTAGTGTTTCTCCATTAGCTTTCAAAGTAATGGGATAATTTTTGAGTTGGAAGCAAAGGAAAAGATGGCAAGATTCAAACCTATGCATTTATTAAAAAAAAGACAGTCTGTGCCTGTTGTTAATGTCATCCAGTCTCCAGGTGGGCAAGAAGCTACTTCTGGGCTTCCTGGGAATTCAGATCATTGAAATGTAGCTCTTCCGCCCAGCACAGGAGCTGTCTTCTGTGAGGGAGAGCAAAGTGTGGCTACTGTCTGCTTTCAGAGGGGCAGGCAGCACCTTGGGTGAGGGGTGTGGCAGGGCTGGGGTCCTCCAGGCCCTTGGATGCAGAGAGGTTTGGGGATGGATCCAGGCTTTCAGACATGGAGGTGTTTGAGGATGAGGTCCTGGCTGAGGGAGGCAGATCAAGCAATAAGAGATTGGTACATGATAAATGAAGATTTCACTATATGGCTAGATCTGGAAGTCTGGCCCTTTCCTTTACCCGCCTTTTAAAGAAGGGCAGGGGTACAATGGTGGTATATGCTAGATCTGTAATATAACCTGTGTTTTCAAAAATGGCGCATTTCTTTGCTAGCAGATGTGTTTCACTTAAGCTGCAGTTTCAACACTTCGTAAAAGAACTCGGGTGTTACCAATTACTGTGCTGAGGAAGCTTCCAACATGCAGTCAGATGACACAACATTAGGCCTTGCCTGTTTCTCTTCACTTAGCAAATACTGTGACTTGGAGGATGACCTGTGCCACTGTGGATTTTCATAGTATTTTTATTGTGAAACACACAAAAGGAGATTTCAGAAGTGCTGTGTGATGTACAGTCTGTGTGATTGCCGTCAGCGATTTGTTCCTAGTACCCGATGTGGGAAAGGGAAATGCAAATGAAACATTTGTCTCCTTGGAAAGAAGGCTCTGAACTATTTGAATTGGAGGGACAGGCAGAGGCTGCTTTGCAGATCAGAGCTGTCCTCTACTCATGCAGCGGAGAGCAGAATCTGCCTTTGCACTTCTTGACTGTTGGTACAAATTCTCAGTGCCTGCTCACCAGCTGGTGACATGAGGTGGTGACTCCTGGCCCTCCCCAGGTGGGAGACCCTGAATAAAATTAATTGATGACTCTAAACTTGGCATCTTTCAGCAGAGAAGCTAAAGCACTGGCTCCAAGTCTGACTCCCCCCTGCTGTGGTCCCTTAGCATCGGGCTGGTGCAGAGGGGGGACACAGCGCTGCCCACTGTGCCTCAGCTGCTCCAACCTGCAGCAACGCGCTGCTTCAGGGCTGTCGGTCCAGCAGCTGTCATGATCCCTGCATGGATGCAGACTTTTAAAAGGAGCTGCAAAATGTCAGGGGTTTTATTTGAGTGACCTGCCCCCACTGTGCAGACCAGAGTTGATGCACAGCACAGGAATGTGGGTAAGATTCTGGAAAGAAGCACACAGACACACACGAGAACTTCTGCTTTGTTTTGTTATGGCTGGGGATTAATTTTTAGGACATATGTTCATTTCTGATGGCTCTGCACGTGCCTGCATGCAGTGGGCTTCCACCTCCTTCTGACACAAAAGGCCCCCTGATCTACCCAGGGTAACAGTACAGTTTTCATTCCCTCCTCTACTCTGGGCTGCTGTTTTGTCATAGCATCCCGCCTGGTTACAGTGCCCAGCTGGAATCGTATTGTTTTTTTGGAGCTGTCTTGCCACCACTGTTCTGTAGATGAACAAGGCAGGCAGCAGGACTACAGCCTGGTGCCCCTTACACCTGGAGAATAGAACCTCTTGTCCCATCAGATGTAAAATTCTTAGGAATCATTTTTGCCATGACACCATTCTCCTACAGAAGAGATCCCACCTTCATGGTAATTGCAGTGAAATGCTGAGAAAATTGAGATGCACCCACAGAAAGAAAGCAAAAGCTTTGAAGGCTGAAGTGACATAAGCATTTGGATTCTAGTCCTCTGTGTCTTTTCAGGTTTTTAATTTTTTTTGCCATTCACATATTTTTCTGAGACCATTTATGCTGCCAGTGAAAATCTAAATTGATCTTTTTCTTGGAAGTAAATACAGCCTATTGTGAGCAACACTGGTCAAATGTTTCTAGTTAGAAGTGGAAAGGAAAAGGAAAACTTCTCTTTGTTTTATAAAACAAGTTTTGCTGTCCCCTGCCCTTTGGCTTTCTAGCAGCTGAAATTGCTTAGAGCAGGAATAAATAACCTGGCATAAATATATTCTTGGAAGAATACTACCCTAGGATTCCCCAGGTCTGAAGCTAGTTTTGTGTAGTGGAGTTTTACTACGTGTGCATCTGGTGTGTTTTGTGAGACATCAAGACTTAGGTCTGTGTGCACATTTCCACTTCTTAGACTCAAAGAAGACAATCAAAATTTTGTCCCTCACTTAGAGGCTTCTGGCTCTTGCTTCTAGTTCCACTGCAATTGAAATTTAGGGACCATGCGTATTGTGCCACTGCTGCAGAAGGTGCAGCTCATCCCCTGCCCCTCCATGGGTTGCTCATGTGAAGTCACAGATCTGCTCTTACCTGCCGGTTTCCCTACTCCTGAGGGCAGCAATCTCTCACCCCACTGCTGCCTCCTGTCCCTCCAAAAAATAAGTTGTCCCTCCAAAACATCTTTGCCGAGTCCGGACTCTTTGTTCTAGACTGTGTACAGAATTTGTGAAACTAGCAAATAAAAAATTTATTTTGATTATATAGCATGGACTTCTGGAATTATCTTATTTCACATGACCTTCGTGTGTCTGTTTTTAAAAGTAAGATTCTGATGTTGGTGATCACATAGAAAAGTTTGAGAAGCAAAAATCATCAACATCAAAAATCTGAGGACAAATAAATATCCTTAGAATTCATAATTGTTAAAAAAACCTGTTTTATTTCTACAGCATTCTGATGAGAAACAGAGTCGTTAATTTTGAATGCTAAGAGCTGGAGAGTACTGGTGAGAAGGCTGGGTATGCACTTCAATGAACCAGACATGGCTGAGTTTAATGCTGATAAGAGGATCTTGAAATGTTAAGGAAAGCAGCTGCACATTTGGGTTTTACTGCAGAAACCCCTGCCATTGCACTATTGACAAGCTGTTCAGGTAATGAAGTGCATGGGACATCTTCAGGGTATCTAGCCAAACACGTAAAATAGTGTATGAAAGAGGAAGGTAAAGATAGGTAAAGACTGAGAAGTTGTTAGTCTTGCATCGACGTTTCCTAGACCAGCTAAAAGGTAGGTGGGAGATTTTTGTCCTTTTGTTCTGGCCTGTGACTAAGCATATGCCTAAACATGTCTCAGTTTCTGGTTTTTTTGAGCATTGCTTTTAAAAATTATTTTTGCAGTTTGTACGTGCTTTTACCTGATTCTTTGCATGGGGCCTCAAAGAGATGCAAACTAAATGTAAACTGATGTAAACTAAAGCACCTTCAAGTTCTTTATGTTTTTCATTATTTTTTCCTTTGAAACAACAACGTAAAATACCACAAGAAAATTCCATCTTGCAAAGTCTGCTTCAACTCGTGTGCTGTTTTTTAACTCATTTGGTGAAGAACTACTGCAAAGGATCTGATCGCACCAAAGTGTGTTTTCCAGCAACGTTCATGCAAAGGATCCCGAGCAGAGCAGTGTGTGCCTGATTTTCTGTGCCAAGATTAACAGTGTGGAATAGCAGCCACTGCACAGTAAAAGATTCTTTTTGCATTTTTCCCACATTATCCCACGTGACTGAAATGTAGAAAGGCATACTTTTGAACATTTTGAGAGCCAATAGATGTTGTAACTGAAATGTTTGAGGTAATTGCTATTAGAAGCAGTAACCTACCTGGGTGTGAATGCAGGTCTTGAGGTACATGGGTGCACACAAAGCAATTTATCCTAAATTTTAGGATGCATTTTGTAGTATGAATGTAATATGGAGAACACGTTCTTCAGATTGATGCACTTAATATTATCTTTATCCTGCTCTCTGGACTAAGGTTTCAACTGAGGGCCTCCAAAATCTTCCAGCACGCAAAGACTAGGTTAAGCATGGAGCAGAGAGATGGAAACCCTGGAGGGAGATTCACTGTAGTAGTCTGGCAGAATAAAAGCAGGAAAAAAGAAGTCTTTCTGAGATTGGGTGCTACTAAGGAGTGCTGAGCGTTATATAGATGTTATCTCCTACCTAAGTTCCCAGGCAGAAGGCTGAGCATGTGGTACTTTTTGCAATCTGTTCCTCTGCTTGAGAATGGTCTTGGCAGAGATGCCATATGCACAGCATTGTATTAGAAGTAGCTTTGATTATTTCCCATGGTAATAGTAGAGCAGTAGATGTGGCAGTAGGAAGAGAAACATTAAAATGAGTGAGAATGGAAGCTCATTTCAGTGGTTTGTTCCCATTCCACTGCTTCTGCTGCTGTAAGAAAGGCGGCTGGGAGATAACACCGACAGTGCAGCAGCCTGACAGCTACCTTTCTTCATTAACTTAGACTGCAATAAAGCACAGCCTTTTTGAAACAAAGTTCAAGTAGCCAGAGCCTCTCTGTGGAAATTAATTTCCTCTGGAAGCCAGCTCCACGTAACTCATCACCTACTTCACTGAACATTAGTCAGCCCTGTCGCTGGTGACAGAAGTGCTTGACAGAGCTGCTGGAAAGTGGGTCATGTGGTGGATAAAACATAGCCTGCTTCCCCGGGCTGCTTTTAGTGTGGACCTCCTGAGACTGCAGTAAATAATAAACACCTGCAGGCCACCGTGGGCACTTTGAGTGCTGCTGCATAGCTCGTCTTTGGCCCATGAGAGGAGGAAATCATACAATGATGTAGTAGGTACACAGAAAGAAACTTTTGGCTACCCATCTTTGTTTCTGACCTGCTATTGTGATGACTTTTTTCCTGAGTATTGGGAGCCGTACACTGTTGGATGATGCAATTTCTACCCTCATAGGCCAGCTTCCCGGGCTGGAGGGCTGAGGACTCCACTGGTGTGGTGGTAGCAGCTGTTTGTCGTCGATGCCTCAGCAGTGGCACTGGTAAGAGGAGGCCTGGGGCGCTGCTCTTGGGCAAACACGCGGCCGTGCCTGGTTACAGGGGGAGGTTTTTGGCTGTGAGAGCAGCGTTCACTGACACAACAGCCATTTCATGTCTCCCCCATAGGAAAACGCTGTGGGTCACACAGAAGTTAATGTCTTTTAGAAGTCTTTATGAGAAGTGCAAAGCTGTGCTGTTTCAGGCTCTTTAAAAGTCACGTCTTTTATTTGAAAAGGAACCTGCGAAGAACTTAAAAAGGATGAGGGTTGTGATCTATTTTTGTGCTGTATAATGATCTATTCCTTTCTCTTCCTTTTCCCTCTCCCCTTCCCTTTCTCTTTTCTATTCCTCCCTAGAAGGGTTAGGAGTTTTCCTAGTTACTGTTTGACAGCTTGTTATCCAGACAGTAAACACTGAATTTCAGTACTTCCCATCACTGGAAGATTCAAGGCACTGAATCATTAACAAGGCAATACTTTGTGCCAAGTGTTTGTTTGTGATTAATGGTAAACAGATTTTAAAAAAAGAGAAAAAAGATTAAAATATCCTCTTACTAAAATACTCACCCTGCAATTTTCTTCCACAAAAATGTTTGGACAGCTCTATTCATACACATTTCTCTTTTTCTGTCAGAGTACTCCCAAGAATTTTTACCCTTCCTTCGTTCACTGCTCTGCTTGGATGCCCTCACAGTGATGGGAGAAAACATCTATGTGACGCCAAAGGTGAAGTTCCTCGTCTTGTCCGAGTCTTACAACCAACTTATATCTATTGAATGGGAGAGGTCCTCTTCCTCCTTGTTCTCCCTACTCCTGCTCTTGCGTTCGGCTGTGCAGTCTTATGCTGAGCCTGCATCTTGTAAAACTTTTTACTGAAGCAACTTTGTCTCTATCCTGGAAGAAAACAATATTGCTTCTCTCTGAGATAATTTGCTGCTGGATTTCTGGATTGTGTCAATTCCCAGGAGCTCCCAGCAAGCATCAGAACTGGTGATAGGTAAGCAAGAAAGCGTGTCTAGGAGTGATGTAGGGACTGTGGGACTTTCATGTTTCGACAGTGGCAGTGAAATGTTGGATGGGCTCAGTCGTCCTGTGCTGGTTCTCCACCAGGGCGGAGTCACTCATCACTTGAGCCGCAGTAACTCACCATATGTGACCTCTCAGCCTGCCTCCAGAATGAAAGGTGGATGTGCTCACACAGAAATCCTCCCCTGAATGTTCAGCTGGGGTGAGTGTTCCCACTGTCTCTCAAGCCACATTTCACCAGAATGAGGGCTGCACTTACCGCAACTACTCTCTGGCAGCAGTGTATTCCCTTGCTGTGGATTGTATTCCTTCAGGGGGATTCTCAGGGTAAAAAGAGGTGTGGATTTTGCCCTTCCAGAGGTTTCTTGATAGTGGTTGGTCCATGGTTAGCCTTGAGGTGATGCTAATCAGAGGAAAATTTGAAGAAGAGAGCTGCCCACACTGGAAGTGGAAAGTTGGATTAGTATATGCAAATTACAAAGGACTGAAGAATTATGAAATGCAATGCCAGTGGATCAGCTCCCATTACTCTTGCCAGGCTGTCAGCATTTCATCCCCATTGCCTAGCAGTCACATCTGCATGTCTCCCAGTTCTCTCGGTACAGGCAAGCAAGGAAACTGAGGTATCTCCTGGGAAACAACACCTTTGTTAGGCTTCTCAGCTGGTGTTACACAAAAGAAAAAAGCAGAAAGGACTTTAATAGGAAAGTAGAGAGGCGCAACAGTCTGAGCAGCGTGAACATTACGTTGTTAGAAGGGCACTCTTGCCTTTATTAGGTTATCTTTTTCCATTAGAGGACTGTTTAAATTTTTAAGTGGTGCACAAGCTCATAAGGGCTTTTACTGCGTGGGTTCCCATTTTCATGTGGGTTTTGAATGTGTGGGAAAAGCTGCTGCATTAAGATCTATTTCCAGTCTTCCCCTTGGGAGCTATTGATGGTCATTTCATCTTTCTTACATGACTTTTAAGATCCTCAACACCCCCATCCCCCCTTCAAAAACAAACAAACAAACAAAAAAAACAAAACCAAACCAACCAACCAAAAAAACCACAAAAAAACCCCAAAACAAAACAAACCCAAAAAATAAAACAAAACCCAGAACCAAACCAGAAATGGTTTCCTTGTTAGTTCCCAGTGGCAAATCTTATAGAGGAATACCAGGGCTGAAAATGAGAAGCAGAACATAAATTCCAAACAGCTTGGATTCAACTAAACCCACAATCCTCAAAATTTATTTTGACATAAGTTTCAAATAAAGTTGAAGTGTTATAGGGTAAAGGAAGAAAAAACCAGAAATAAATGATGATTTTTCAATCATGATTTGGATTAAGAATACTTAAATAGTTGTGCTGATGTACAATATCTCTAGCAATATGACTGGCTTCCAGATGGGAGGGGGAGAACTATATTAATGAATTATGGGTCTGATGAAAGGTCATTCTTCTTCTGTCACATAGACTTCAAATCAGTCACTGTGTCTCTCTTGCTCTTTCTTCTAACTGGAATGCTGCATAATCCATAATGTCTTTTCCCTGGTGTTCTGCTGATAAAGTAATTTCTAATTTGCTTTAAAACTTGTTATAGCTATGAAGAGAAGCTTAGTTGTATAGAGAAAACGCTCCTCACTTTGAAGATCTTGTTTGAAGAGCCAATGGAGAAACACCCTGAAATTAAAGATATTTTGAGGAAAAATTCAGGGAAGCACACAGACACAAGAAAGAAGGGTAAGCATCTTGTCTGTTGGAGAAATTGGCTTGAAGTAAGAGAAATTATTTCCCCAGAGATAATTTGGTCCTAGGAGTCAAATTGTCACTAAACAAAAAGCCAAATCAAGAGCAGCAAATTGATTTTGCTTCCAGTGTCTTTCCTCTAATTTTTCCCTAATTAAAAAGAGAAGAAGGATGTGATAAATCCAGCTATTTTTTAGCTCACTGTTGCACTCATCCCTGAAGAACCTCTTCCCTGTATTCATTTTATTGGTGGGGAGTGGAATGAAAGCCTCTAGGTTAAATTTTCAGAGATGAACACTTACATTCAGTTTAATTGGAAAAGCAATGGTTACAAATAGTGAATCTCTCCTGCCTATCATTAGGGAAAGCCGTATGCCCAACACCTATGAGAAAAGGGTCACATACATGAATGTGAGGTGTAAGCACTCAGGTCTGGTTTTGGACTGAGTAATCCTGTCAAGCACATAGAGAAACTCATGGTGGGGAGGGGAAATTAAAAGTTACATATAAAAAAAATTGCGGAGTTCAAGTTGTTCCATTTGACAAATGTTTGTGTCTTTTGTGATCATCTGTTTCCTCTCCCAATACATGGACATGCAGAGACCACATGTTTCTTCCTGCTTTTCAGTCTTGCACAACTTTCTTTGACCACTCCCAGCCACTCAAAGCACTTTGCACAATACTTCCCTTTTGGCCTCTCATTCGCCCATATCTGACACCAGCATTTCTCACCCAGTTCCTTCTCTCTGTCGTTCAATTATTAAATGAACCTTTCTGCCCTGAGTTTTTTGGGGTTTTTTTTTTCCTGGAGAATGGATGACAGGGGTGCACAAAACATATCCAAGCAGTGCTTGCATGTTTGGAGAAAAGAAAAGCAAGGTGCCAGCACTAGGTGAAAGCTCAGCGTTTGTGCTGTGTAATTTATGTTTAATGCTACAGGAGAGTCTGGTTTTTGTGCCTGGCTCTTCAAAGATGTAACTTCTGTGACACGTTTTGCAGCTCCTCTTGTGCGTGAGAGTAAAGGACATTTTGACTCACTTGAGATCCCTAGAAATGTTAAAAAAAGAAAGGGAAGAAAATAGTACAAGAAAAGACACTTATGGAACTGCTGAGGTGATATAACCAGGTGTCTTTTCATGTGTATCCTTTATTTTTCCTTCTATCTCATCAAATTTAAACAACCTAATCCTATGAAGGATTAAAGCTGTGATGTCTCCTTGCCGTGTTTCTATGTTCTGGGCTTTTCTCATGAGTTGGAATTTAAGCTCTAATGAGTTTGGAGGTTTAGTGAAAGCACAGGCAGCAACCATTTACACATGAAATGGTTGAAGGTAGTGCCTTTTCCTTGGTGAAGGGATGTTATTCTTCCTTTCAGCCACAATGAAATCCCTTCAGTCAATCATATGGTCCCTTAAAGCACCTGAGAAATAGGATGTTTGATTTGGGTTCACTGAGACCTCATTTGCTCTTTCTGTGTGGGGATAAGTGGAGCTGATGCTGGAGGAGAAATGGTGCAGGCACGGTCCTGTTCAGGGTGCCAGTTCTGCTCTGCAGAGGCAAACTCTGCACCTCTGTGTGGTGGCATGCAGAGCTCAAGGGTTACCTCTTCAGGAATGTGGGGGGCTGGCACATCTGGGTCTGCTGCTGCTCTTGCTATCAAAAAGGGTGGGTTTTGAGTTCAGTGGGGCAAAAAACAGCCTGGAGAGAATAGGAGAGTTATACAGAAAATTAGCGGATGATTAGAGATGTAGAGAACATTATGCAGTGACCTACTTTGGGAGAGAGCAGAAGAAACTCATGCAGATGGAATAATAACCAGGAGTGCTGCCTTCCCATGATGAGAAAAGAGAGTAAGAACAGCATTGAGTGGATAAGCAGTTGCACCTGTCTTTTCTGGAGATGGAAAGCAGTTTGCTGCAAGACCTGTTGGCTTGATTTTACCCAGGTGAGGGAGCTAGTATCCTCCCATGACACCAGGGTTGGGAAGCTTTATGTTGTAGCCTTCCTCTTACTACTTGATGGGCTTCATAGCGTTTTCTTAGGTCTGGCAAAACAAATGTGCAATCTTTGAGTGGAAGATCTGGGGCTTTTTTGGCAGCCCTGCCAGATAGTGCATCTGATCTCTGCTCCAGTGGTTGCCCAGATGCTCCTTGGTTGAGCTGTGCTGGGTGCCTGTGCATGGAGCAGTCCTGATTCCCCAGGCTTATAGCAGGATGGTGACCGTGGCTGGCTGCCTGCTGCCAAGGCCAATGCACCTCGCCGGTGGTTTCCATCTGAGTTGCTTCCAGGTACATCGTGCCAACAGGAGGAGAAGTCAGGGAATGTGTGTGTTTGTCTATTGCAGGTTCGTGTTTTCTATAAGCACCTTGGCCTCCATTCAAATCACACTGAAGTCTGTAGCATTCTTTTGAGTCTGCGAAGATGGACCAGGCCTGTTTATAATCAATAAAAAAACCCAACAAAGAGCAAAATTCAGGGTGAGTCTCCCTTCAACTCTAATACTTACTCCCAGTAAGATTTTCATTCAGTGTGTCTCTTCTTATAGCCATGATAATTTGGCCCATGGTCCCTGCATGGAGCCCTTCGCAATCCGATACTGATTTATTAGTTTCCTGCTGTGACTAATACTTCAAAGGAAACACCCAGTGCCTTAACCCATACTCTGTCCCACACTCTATTGGGTTTATTCCGCTTGAGATTGTCCTGAGTGTGAAAGGTAGTTAGCCATGAGGAGTCTGAACAATTCTCCATAATGAGAGACGGTTGATTACCTCCTGTTCCATATGTTACATGCTCACATAGGAAACTGCTGGAACTGAAATCCTGTCTACCTGCAAGTGCATAGAACAGACCCCGGTATCACAGGTTCCTTAACGTTTCCAGGTGGGAAGAAGAGTTCTTTCCTTGCTCATGGCCCTTGTAGAAGCAATTTGCAAGAAGTGTCAGTGAGTTCTAACCATACTGTACTCACATCTGCTGTTGAAAGGACTGGCTCCTGAAACTGGCTTTCAAAGGTCTTTCTCACTCTGATCTGACCTTCCTAGTTATTTGCAAGCACAGTTTGACATTTGGATAATTAAGCACATAATTTATGACTGAAAAGGGACAGCATTTTTTTTTCCACTGGTGTCTCGCCCAAGATGTGGAGAGGTCACACTAATAGGAGTCCTTATGTCTCTTTTCTGACATCAGTAAGCTCACTCTGAATGAGGTTATAAAACTTATATTGATAAGTCTTGCCTGTGAGAGATATCAGCTATGGACAATGTTTACTGGAGGGAAGTGGTACTGCTGCAGTGGGTGTGGTTCGGGATAGTCTCACGGGCGTCCCTGCTATCCTTCCTTCCTTCTACATGCAGAAAATGCTTGTATTAAATATTCATGTGGGCGGAAATATTTTCTTTGTGGTTGGCACTGTGGTTACACACTACAGCAAGATAACCCATGCAGTTCCTGTGAAACCACCCGTCTATCTGAAAGGCACAATATCCGCAGGGGTGAATAATAAGGATAGTCTGAATCTGAAATGGCTGGACAGGCCTTATTTTATTGATCACGGCATGACCACACAGCTGGGATGAAGGGGGGTTGGGATCATGTGAGGGTGCAGCGGGAATACAACAGCACAAGCAAACAATCACCTCTATTGTCATGAGAAGTCAGGTTTCTGGAGAGAGCTTTCCACTTACAGAAAACCACCTTTTGCTATGTTTCCAGTTCTCACATTCTCTGTGTGTTCAACAAGTGTACACATGCAAAGACAAAATCAGACCCTGCTGTTGCCTTGTGGAGACAGAGAAAGCTTTCATGAATGATGAGCTGCCTCGCACACAACTCACCCCAGCAGCTGTGGCTCTGTGTGCGCTAGCAGTCCATAATTGCTGTGCAGTGCTTGGCTGTGAGTGACAAGGACAGGACTTTTGTCTCCGAGCACCCTCAGTGGGCGCAAGGGGCTGGTAGCCCTTGTCCTGCTGGAGCTGGATGTAGTGTGTTTAAAAAGGATATGTCTACCTTACACTTGTCCAGAAAAAGCTTTCTTGCTTACGCCAGGGAGTTCTTTGTGTATGTTGAGCCCTCTCTATGTTAGTTTAGATACAGCTGTACTGCTCCCCCACTGTAAAGGTGTGTCTCTGTTGGTGAAGGAGGGGATGAGGGACTAGAAATCGATCCTAAACTGGGCCTTTGGATACAACCCCCGTGGAACTTTGAAAAAAGTCCGAGTCCCATACAGAGCTATGGAGCTCTGGGTTGTGGGTGCTCTAATGCTGGCTACAGGGTAGATCCACAAAACCAGCCATGCTGTGTGACAGTAACTACTGCCTAACACAGAGGCCTCTCAGACCATCTCTGTAATGTGTGAAAAGAAAATCGGAACTAGGTCTTCCATTGGAAATGCTTCATGGAGCTTGTAAGAGCAGGGCGTGCTTGGGTATGACTTCATGCTTTCTAGAGCCACGTTTTGCAAACCTCACATCTACTGAGTAAAAGGTGTAGATGTATTTGTACACCCAGGCTGTGGGTACCCACTCTGTGCCCACAGCTCAGCAGCATGTTTCTCTCACCATTTTAAATACAGTAACTCTGTTTTTCCTGAGACCCTATAAACTTCCAGCAAGGGCATCTAGGAAGATTTCTTGGTTCTCTTTGGATAATTAGTCCCCAAACATCCAATGTTCTGTTTTGGGATACAGCTTTAGGTTGCTCTTATTTTGCATATTCCAGTGGTGCAACCAGTTCCTCTTTCTCCTTATTACAGTGAGGAACCAGCCTTGTAACATTTGCCAGCACAGTGTCTGCTTTTTCACTAGGATTATTTCAAGTGAAGGGAAAAATGGGCTGGTTTAGGAGTATGGGGTATTCTCTGCCACTCTAGTGGCAGGAAAATTCCTGCCTTTCATAAGTGACCTTTTTTGGTAACCTGTTTGAAATCCCCTCTGTCTTGACCTGTCAGTGCAGAAGGGTTCAAATGGAAGGAAAAGGTGATGAGAATGAACCTTCTTGGCAGTATCCATTAAAGCTGCGGCCTGGCCTTCTTGCTGCTCTGTGCTTTGATTTATGGGACCTGAGCCTTTACTGACTTGCCAAACAAAGATGATCAGGTCAGATGAAGATCAGGCTACAGCTCTTCAAATGGGCGTTTGTTTTACTGGGACACTGAATGTCTAGGCTATTTTGCAGCACACTGGTGGGAAGAAGGCACAATAGTTTATATTTTTCTATTTTTTTTCTGTGGGTTTTTTTTTTTTGTTTGTTTGTTTTTGTTTGTTTGTTTTGGTGGGGGCTTTGTTTGTTTGTTTGTTTTTTTAATATCCTTGTTTTCTCATCACCCGAGAAACGTGCTACCAGCTGAATGGTATTGAATGGATTTTGGCCTCTAGAACTGAAAACACTCTCTGTAACTGATGTTTTAATACCACAGGAAACTACTTGTCACTATCCATTAATGAGCACTTGGCTAGCTGTTTGTAATCTTAAGAAAAATAGATGATGAAGCAGAAAACTCCACCACCCAGAGTCCACTGTTTTATCCCTTCATCAAACTAATACCGCACTAACTTTCTGCACAAAACACCATTTTCATTATCTGTGCTCACTATTTTTTCCCATCCTCATTAAAATCTGCCAGAATAAGAAAGAACGAGCTAAATCCACAATGAGCTCATTCTGTCTGGGAAGCGGGGGAGGCTGTTGCTCCTACCAATGGAGGTCAAGTCAAGGCTGGACCTTGTTTGTGCGATGGGGGAAATAACTGCAGTGGAACATCAGTAGGTGCAGGATGGACTACTCATCCCACTTTATATGGGCAAAAGTGGTGGAGGAGACAGAGAGGCCAAGACGCTGACCCGTGTTCCCAAACTGAGCACACAGGCAGCAGAATGGCAATCTCATCCCCACCCAACAGGCACGTCTGGCTGCAACAGCTATGTAAATAATTTAACAGTGAGATTTATGAGCTTCTTTCTCACTGTGGTGTCTTAGATTGCATTTAGTCACATTTACCAGGATAATTGCCCTGAACTTGTGTTCTGATGGCATGATAATGTGTAAGAGAGGAGCTGACATCTTCAGGTCACCAATTAAAAGGGGAAAACATCTCTCCCTTCTCCTCTCAAAACAAAGTGTGAAAGACTATAATTCTCCTTTTTTAAAAAAATTGTATTTTTTGGGCAAGTTTTCAAAGACACAATGGAGTATCTCTCTACAGGTTGGATTGGAATCTGTTTGAATTCAAGGCTCTTTGGCTGTAAAACCTCATTGTGTTGTTCATTCTCACAGTAATCAAACCAATATGTCAGACTCGAAAGTTATATTCCATACAGAAAAGGATATGGCAATTGTTTTGTGAGGGGGGAAATGGAGCTATCACTTGCAGATAACCTATTTATTTTTAAAAATTGGAAAAATTTCACTTTTGTTTATTTTCTGCTCTGAATAATTGGAGTGTTTCTGTTTTCCACAGCCATTTTCTGACATGCAAATAGCAATTTATTTTTATGTGCGATAAATCCTTCCTGTGTGCTTTCTAGTCTGCAAGGCGGGGTTGGGGGAAATATGCCTTTTTCCATGAAAATACTAATGACTGAATTAAAGCGTGACTCAAGTGGGCACTGTTCTAAGCAATAATATCAAAGTTGTCACAATTGTGTGTGGGATTTAATGTTCCTGGATGATACTTGCGTTTAGTCTGCAGATCCATGAGTCAGGGCAACTGTTAAAATCTCTCCAAACCTTAGGTGGAGCCCAAATGACTTATTTTGAGGTGTTAATAGAGTCATTTGAAGACATAACAGAGAACTGACTGCAAAACAGGGCCAGCTGGGAGCATAGGTGATGTGGGCTGTTGCCTTGGGCGGCAGCAGCCTGCCAAGGGCGCAGCAAAATGGTCATGTCTTCATCGCTTGCTCTGCCTCTGCCAGCGCCTGGGGAAATCAGGTTTGCTGCCGGTGCCAGGGCGGGGATCAGGGTGAGTGTGTGCAGACTGGGGCC
The DNA here is from genome assembly GCA_013397845.1 of Melanocharis versteri. NCBI lineage: Eukaryota > Metazoa > Chordata > Aves > Passeriformes > Melanocharitidae > Melanocharis > Melanocharis versteri. The sequence goes on along the minus strand of VZTG01000855.1, from coordinate 159,849 downwards.
AGCTGCTTTCAGCGGTCACTGCCCCTGCCCGGCGAGTTCCATTCTGACAGCAGGAGCTGCCTGTCAGGAGCTGTATGGGATCACGGTTTAAGGGCATGCTTTTCCCAGGTAAGCATGCACAAACTGTGGTGGCTTTTTCAAATCCTGCAAGATTTGTACCCTGTGAGAGCATGGGTAGAGTCTCTGCTACGTCCCTGCTACCAGTCTGTGGTGCAGCCTGGCTCCCCATCCTCCTCTGTTCTCTCAGCTGGATTTTGATTGGATGCCTGGTGTTCCCAAGATGGCAAGTGATGATGGAGTTTGGAGCTCTGACAGCTCTGCAGTGAACACAGGGTGGTTATATTTTCCAGAAGATGATGTTGTTTGAACATGTTTTAGTGCATTTCAGTGTAAAAGTAAAGTAAATTTTATTGCAGTACGTAGAATTTATGTCATGTGAAAAATACTTCATTAAAAGTTCAGGCCCCCAGAGACATGACCCTGATACTCTGGGGTCAGTGTTGCTTGTGGCTGACAGGCTCCTTTTTGCTTTGACCCTCTTTGTCCATGCGGATAAATCTTGATTATGAACTATTTGACTCCCCTTTACAAAATGGTTGTGTCTTCCATGATATTCCACAATGCTGGAACTGTGGAGCAAACCAGAGTTAAGGAAACCTCTGGATACAGAACCCTCTGCACGACACAAACATCAGTTCAGGGTGGCTTTCTAAAAGAGGTGTTCAACTTTCATAGTTTCATTTCATGGCTTCTTTCTTGACTGAGGTTTCTTACTGAAGCAGAAATACAGTCCCAGCAGTGTACTCAGCAGAGAACTAAACAGTTTTCTGGGCAAAAAAATGTTATGTTCCAGCCAGAAAGGGGTCATTTTCTGGTAACCCTCACCCAGTGCCTACACATGCTCTTCATGAAGTTGTATTAGAAGCAATTGTGGATGCTGCAGTATTGATTGGTTTCAGGAACAGGATGGAAAGTATTTCCTTGGAGTGTTTGAAAGCCAGAAATCATTTTGCAGTTGGCTGTGGGATGGATATCACTACTTCTGAAAGCAGCAGCACAGGGCAGTGTGACTGCCTTGGAACAAACATCCCAAGCTCTGCTTGCATAGGCAGCGATCTTTCTAAGCACTTCATTCCCTTTTCTTACATATTCATAGAAGTATTTGTATGGGGGAATATGCTGGTCATTTTTAACCCAGATTCCACTAAATAATGTCGTAACAGTCATCTAACACTGACAAAAAGTGGTGGCAGTGTACCAGAGACTGGCAAATATAGAGTATAAGTGTAATAATATATATAAAATATAGAGTATAAGTGTAATCTTCTAGTAGTTTTAAAGGGTAAAAGTTTCACCTTTGTTGTTCTAAAAGCCAGCATTAAAGCCAGATGGACCTTATCCATTTTATGCATCTGTTTTAACAGATATTTCTGTACAGCTGGAAATTTCTAGTTCAGTGTGGCTGACCCAGAGAGCTCTCATCAGTCAGCTGACGTGTGGCTGCTGAACACACAGCAGCCTTCTTGTAACCTGTCTCAACAGCTCAGGAAGACACGTTAGTGTGAACTGCTCCCTGCTTTTCTTCTGTGTAATAAACCATGTATGTGGTATAACATCAGATGAGAGAAAAATCCAGGTCAGTGGAGCTCTGTGGTTGGTTGTGGTGAGATTTCAGAGGTAACTGCTTCCAGTCACTTGTATTTAAGCGCCTGAAGTAAGATCTTGTTCAGTTTTCAACTGAAATAAAATTCCCTACTTTTGTGTATGACTGAGCAAGATCAACAGGGGGGAAAAAAAAGCCCAATGAGACTCTTTGGAAAATATATCTATGTATAATATCTGAAACATGGCAGAAATGTTTCCAGGCTTTCCAACTACGTGGTTAGCTCCATGTTCAGAACAAAAGCAGTGTCTCCCATTGTTACTGTATGAAATGTGTCTGTATTTACTGGTACTTCAGTAGTAAGTGAGGCAGTATATGTTATTATCTACAAACATTTTGGGCTTTACATAGAAAGGAGCATGTTTGATCTCTTCAACATATGGGATTATGGTAGGCAAGGTTGGTTCATACTTTCTTTTAAATATGCAACTGTTTTATGGTAGAAAGTATCTGGCTCGAGCTGGCATCCTCAAGAAGGTGGGGGATGCCTCTTCTGAAAACGTCTGTATACCTCTGACGGATGCACACAGGGTGTGCGAACTCTTGGATTGCTGCAGGTTAGAACTGGGAGGTTTTTTCCAACCTAATCAATTCTATTTTTCTGTGGTTCTAGAACCAATTAATCTGACCATTAACCCAGCACTGCCATGTTCACTGCTAAACCATGTCCCCAGGTGCCACATCTACATATTTTTTGAACACTTCCAGGGGTGGTGACTCCACCACTTCCCTGGCCAGCCTATTTCAATGCTTGACCACATTTTCAGTGAAGAACATTTTCCTAGTATATAATCTAAACTACTCTGGCTTGACTTGAGGCCATTTCCTCTCTCAGTTGTTACCTGGGAGAAGAGACCACCCCCCGCCTGGCTACAGCTTCCTTTCAGGCAGTTGTAGAGAGTAATTAAGACCCCCTGATCTTTCTTTTCTCCGGGCTAAACAATCTAATCTCCCTCAGCTGCTCCTCACAGGACTTGTGCTCCAGACCCTTCCCCAGTTCCATTGCCCTTCTCTGGACCTGCTCCAGCTCCTCAATGTCTTCCTTGTAGTGAGGGCCCCAAAACTGAACACAGGATTTGAGGTACGGCCTCCCCAGTGCTGAGTACAGAGGGATGATCACTGTCCTGGTCCTGCTGGCCACACTATTTCCTGGTCCTTTCCTGGCCACACAGGCCAGGAAGCCAGGATTGGCTTTCTTGTTGACCTTCTTCTGTCAACCACCACCCACAGGTCCTTTTCCATTGAGCAGGTTTCCAGCCACTACTCCCCAAGCCTGTAGCATTGCATGGGATCGTTGTGCCCCACATGCAGGAATGGGCATTTCGCCTTGTTGAACCTCGTACAACCGACCTCTGCCCATCCACCCACTGAACTTGACCAATCCTAGGAATGAACCAGGTGACTGTAGCATCAAAGAGGCTTCAGTACCTGATGATGAACTTTAGGTTAAAGTGCTGCTTAAAAGGAAAATCAAGTGATTTTTTCAAAATATATCTTCTTGCTAGAAAGGTTGCATTATTGCAGAGGTGGCCACTCTAAGTATTTCTAAGGCAGTTGTTGCTGTTATCTAAGCCCTGGTGCTGCCACGGCATTGCCTTATGGCAGCAGGAGCAAACCACCGAATGATGAATATTTAATGGAAAGGTTGACGTATATCTACAGTGAATCATTTGCTACAGAATTGTAAATAAAACAGTATTTTTAATTCACTGCCTAGGGCTGTTTAGGTATACCATGTATGAGTTGTGTCCACAGGGGAAAGGAGCTTAGGTTAGAGTAGCCCTGGCTGAAAATTTGTGAACATATAAATATATATTTTTATTTGATAGTGGTAGGAGTTGTCTGAATCGATTTTCAATATAGGTATGTGTATGTTTATATGTCTTCGTAAGAGCAAAAGCTAAATGTTTAGATGTGCCTGGTTTAAATTCAGTTGTCCAAACCCCTGATTTGTCCCCCCATCCTTTTCCTCCGCTCTGTGTGTGTGTTTGCATTAAACCAGTCTTCATGTAGGTGGTCACACTGTATTTTCTCGCTTTGGACTTCTCACCTCGGTCCAGGTGGATGGTACTTTTTAATTTCCTTTTATTCTCCTTCCCATTACTTCATTCACATCCTCTGAACCCTGCACTGAATACAGGCCTTCCTCAGGGACTGGAAGTGCTCTGATCATACTTTGTAAGCTGTTCATGAGCACAAGTGGATTCCTGCCCACAGCATCTCTCCACTGAGGTGAGGTGTCCTCGTACGTGAGCCACTGAGATGCAGATGTTACAGCTGTTACTGCCTGATGTGCCCACTAATCTTTGATTCTGTGTCTGGTATATGGGGTCCAAGGTGCTTATGATTTTTTTCTCTTCCTGCGTTCACATTTAAAGCACAGCTCACATTGACCTTCAGTGGGAGGTGGGAATTCTTATGCATTATCCATGTACCAAATGTCCCAAAATGAACACCTGGAAAATGAAACACAAGTAGATTGAGGATGCTAAATTAGAAGGAGTTTTGGGGGACTCTGTGATGTAGAAAAGCTGTGCCCAGAGATGGGTAAAATATTTTTTTCAGAGTGGGACAGAATTGCCACTACTACAAACCTACCCTTCCAAGGCAATTTGGGAAACTGCTCCATTTCTCTGTCAAATTTGTTGCTGGAATTACTGCTCATCTCTGGGTCAGGTGTTTTGGCTGTGCCCCTCTTTGATGTTGACCATGGGCACTTTTGACTATCAGCCCCTCTCTCCCCTGCTCAGTTCTAGGGTGAGGACCTCTGGGCCTGAACAAGAGAAGTTTCTCTTCAAAACCTGCAGTATTTCCATAACTTCCCTGTGGACTTCTTTCACAGCTCCAGAGGTTCCCATACACAGAACTTGGCACAAAGGTGTTTTTTTCTTTCTGCTGCCACACTCTCCTAATGACCTAGCAGAAGGGGATTTAGGGCAGGAAGAGGGCCTCTTGCTTTGTGCTATGAACCTTCCAGGTCTATATGAATATGCAGGAAAGCAGTCCATGACACCTTTCATTTGTATAGGTACCTTATCTCTGGATTTATCATCAAAGGGAAGCACCACACATCTCCCAAATTCTGTGATTGTAAGCCCTACCAGACCAGAGTCTGCTTTAACATGCCCCCTTTGTGCCCAAAGTTGAATTCATCCTATACACTGAAGGAGGCTGGAAACTGTGGGAAAACACTGCATAACTGAACATCAGACCCTGTAGTACACAATCCATGGGGAAGAATTAGGGTTTTCACAGGATTCTCTTGACTTTTTTGGAAATAGAATTTGCAACACTTTATTTCTTCAAACTGAAGGTTATGGACCATGCTGTTGGCCTTTCTGAAGGAAGGGAAGTAGCTTCTGCAGCTTGCCTGAAAATGGGAGGTTTTGTTCAGATTTTGCTCTTTGTGGTTATGTGATTTCTTAAGACTGACTTTATTGAGCACCTTCCTTGACAAGTAGCCTCATAAGTTCAAAGCAATGTGCTACAAAATAGCACTAATATGGAGATCAGTTTATAGCAAGACTAGCTTTTTAAGTGCTGTAGAAAAACAGCAAGAAAATAAGTGTGTGTGAGACCAGAAGGACATTTATCCTACTAGCAAGTCTCATGTGTGCTCACTCAAACTTACTGTGACATACTTTGAGGATCCAGTCTAATGGTAGAAACATTAAACTTTGGCATTAAGGGAGTAGACTGTGTAAGTTGGCTGGAAGGGTACCCAAGAGGTTTTATTATTTTTGCCTATGGTATTTATGGTAAAGCAGCTTCAATTTTCTAGGGATAGGTCTTATTTTGATTCTTTCTGAAACTTCTCTGTTATGAGGAGTCATTGGTTTAAAACTATGCAGAAGTAAAAAACCAGTAAATTTCTCAGAAATGTTTCCATTCTGTTTTTGCAAATGTTGTAGGCATCTAAAAATCTCTCATTGTTCCATGTGACAGGAAAGCAGAGCAGAAGATCAGTTTAGGGTTTTGGCAAACAGTGCATGTTCATGGGGCCAAAGAGAGTGAGAATAACTTGGTATCACAGCAGCCAAGGAACAGACACTCACAATTTGTTAGGAGAAGAGGAACAAGGAGAGACTCAAAAGTCCTCTAGCTTCTGACTTCAAAATAGTTTGGTGGGTGAGAAATTCTCTTGAGATAAAATCCTGCTCCTGTTTCATCAGAAAAGAGAACCCTGGTCTCCAGTGTCCTAGTTGAATACCTGGAACTAGTGGAAAACAGTAAGAGACTCTCCTCTCCCTGACTCCTGCTGACTTGGTATGAGGCATACATGAGGAAAGTTCCTCTTCCTCATTTTCCTTCTGCTTGGATTCACACGAGAAGTCTGATTCCAGATTGATTGAATTTTCCTTTCTCCTGAATTTCAGTCCTTTCATGGGGGATCCATCCAGTGCCATCGACTATCACTTCCTCCAGCCGCTGACACCAGCCTTTGCCTCGCGGTTCCTTGCAGGGCTTGCTGAGCCCCGAGGAGGTGGCAGTGAGAGAGGCAGCCAGAGCTGCCTTAGGCAGCGCCGCCTTTGAGCTGCTGCTGCTTTGGCACTCAGCCTGACAGAGAAACAAAATGGAAATTATTCAGGAGCGTGAACCGAAGTGGAGGTGCTCCTGGTACCAGTGGCATCCCAGAGGCCTTTGGCAGAGGTTTATAGATGTCAACTTCTGTGTTTCCTTGGTGAATGAGACACTGTGGCTGTGCTTAAATCCTTAAAATACCTTTTAAGCATTCACAACAGCATTTTTTCCCCGTTCATGTGGCTACTTTCAAATACTAACTTTAGGTACACCCAGGCTTTTGCAAATCGATATGAACTCTCCTCTGCTGGGTAGAAGCCAGGTTTGACCCAGAAGCTGTTTAGCCATGTTAGCGAAGTCCAAAATGTGGTCTAAGCTCTATGGCAGGTTTTTAAAGCTTAAGCTCAGATTTTTTTAGGTAGCTTTCCATTATAAGAGTGGGTTCTTGTGCAGATGGATCAAAATAGAGGGCGACTGAGCTTGCAGTTTCTTGCAAAGTCAGGCTGACTTAATCCTACGAATTTGCAGTATAAGAAACAACAAACCTAAATAGCATGCCAGATCTTGACTCCATTTTTCATAGCTTCTCCTGCTCTGGGGGAGCTGCTACCTTGTCAAAACATGATGTGTGCAGAAGAAAATACCAAAAAGAAAATCAAGCAACAAATGAGGTATTCTCATCCTACTGAATTTTGTGGTGGAAGATGGGACTGTTCCCTGGGACACCATGTGCTAGAGATCATGCCATGGTATTGTAACTTTGGTATGTAACTTTAAACTTTCTCACTGCCAGTTTTGGTGTGTTAATGTTTGGGTGCTCTGCTGAGTTGGCACTGCCGGATGCAGGTTGTTCCTTATCCATTACTGGCAGGAAATGTTGCACCAGAAGGGTGGATACAGGCACCCTGGCTTCTGGGCACTTGCAATAGGAGATAATTTCCTGAGTGGCATGAGACAGCGTGGTTTGCATATCATGTAAAAAGCCCAGCTCTTGTGGCATTTTTCTCTGATTGCTAAGTCCACTGCAGAAGAGTAAAAACATATGACACTTAAAAATAGGATATATCCTCAACCATTGCAAACGCCATCTGTTCTCAAAGAAACAACTGGTGGAAAAAAATAACCTTGGGTTGAAACCTTGCATGAAGTTGCCATTTAAGATAAGCGGGGTTGGCTTTGTTATTTTTATTTTTTTTGGAGGTGTGGAGAAGGGCTGTTTGATGGCAACTGAAAGAAAATAGATATGTGGAACCGGGGTGTGTGTGTCACAGACATGCAGCGAAGTCGTGTCTTGAAGACCTGTTAAAACTGTGGGACCAAGCATCAAAGTGACACTGGAAGGAACCCCTGCACTATTTTAAATCAGTTCGTGCAGACCACTGCGGCAAGGTGTCTGCCCACCACCAGAAGGTGGTTTCTAGGGAAAATGTCTACATTACTAGTCCTAAGCAGGTAAGACCTAGTTTTCCAAATGGATACAGTTTTCTGGTGAATGGTATGGGTTCCTCACCCACTCAGACTCCATCCAGTCTGGTAGTGAGGAGTGAATCAGTAGCTTAGGGAATGCTGACTCCATCCCTGTGTGCTGCTCCCCCAAAGCACACCCACAGCCATCGCCTCTGGTAACAGGAGCAAAGTTTCTGACCTTTGGCCATTCCCAGGAGTCAGCACTGCTTTTTCTGGCCCTGTCAGGGTATGATTAAATGGCTGAAGAGAATTTTGTTTTCACACAGTGGCAATTTGCTGTCCCCCATGGAACTTCAGTCCTGAGTAATACCACCTGCCCCTGATGAAAAATCCTGTCTGATGAAAAATCCTGAAAGCCCACTAGTGGACTTGGTCACTTGTGCTGTCTTGGATACCCTTCTGAGAGGTCAGGTGGGATGCTTCAGCATATACCTGTGATTTCCTTAGGTGCCAAAACTGAAGGCGAACAGGAGCAACTCACCTCCTTTCTGTGGGCTAATGGCTTCAGAACGTCTGTGGGCTACATGCAGCTGCAGTGGCACATGAAATCAGCAGGCCTCAGTAGCAACATAAAGCCCGTGTCTTGATAGTCTTGTGTGGATTGGAAACTTGAAAATGGGATGGCTGCATTTCAACGCTTCTGCCCCCTGCTCTGTACTAATGTGAAGAGCAGCTGACTCGTTCTTAAGACACATGTCAAGAAACTGTGCAGGAGGTAAAGGGAGCACTACATGGTGTTTGCTCAAACGGAACAGTCATGTTCCAAGGCAGTGTCCTAATCCTGTCAACCTCACTGTTTTTATGAGTTCCAAGTGGGACAACACGGTGAGGTAAAAAAAGTGCATTTTAATGAATAGGTTTGATAGTGATATTTCTGACTCTTTTCTTTTTTTGCATCTCACAGCACAGGAATAGCTGCAGTGATGTAATGTAGCTATTTAGGATTGTTTTCAAAGTGTGTTTTGAGTTTGGTGTCTGCAGTATTGAAAATTTTGCTTTGGAAATGAGTGCACCTAAGGTAAAGGCTGTGTGCATGCATTTTCAGGCTCTGTCTCTCTGAATTTGGACTGCCATGCTTCTGATCCTCTTATCTCCAGTCTGAACATCAGAAGATTTGAAGGGTACTAGCTTGTGCTCAGCTTTTGTGACAAGCAGATGAGGGATGGGACAAATCTACTAAACACATTCTCTGCTTTGCAGGGGAATTAGGCAATAACCTGCTTGCCAGTGTTTGGTCCTAGTAGACCTAACTCCTAAGATAAAGACCTTTCGGTACTTACCCCAGGGAATGAGTAATTCTTTTGTGATGTGCTACCACAGCACATTTTTGTGTTCTGGCCTTAACCGTGCAGCAGCAAAACCTGCCTGCATTGCCCCACAATAGAGCCAAAAACCACTGTGACCTTGAGGGTAAAACTCCATGGAAGCATGAGGAGTGATGTGGCTGGCGTAGTTCACAATGGTGGGAGAGCAAGCTTCTGATTTCATAAGTGACAAGACAAAAAACCTCAGTTTTGCAAGAACAATTTTTTTTTTTTTGTCAAGCTGTTTCATACTGGTACAGTGTGACTAAGTTACCAGTCCACAGAGAGGGCAATAGCACCGAGCCCTGTTTGAAACAAAGTATGCTGTTCTTGCGACACAACTCATACTTCTAGATTTGAGCCTTGCAAGTGGGTCAACTACAGTTAACGTTTTAATACTCTAGCAACATTTCAAACACATTCTGCTTTTGTCTACCAGCTTTTCCATTTCTTGGCACTGATGGTCTTGATCTTCCGTGGCGGAAGTTCAATATCTCTCTAAAGTTGAAATAAAATCTTCTGCACTCTGAAATGTTAGATCAGCCATATTATTATTAAATTTTTTCCAGCTGTCAAGCTTAATGCATTTTTTAAAGCATCCTCCTACTTTAAGGTAAAGTTGTGAAAAGTGAATACGTAACAGTACATGTATATTTACTGTACATATATGTTTACTGTACATATATCTGTTTGTGAGAGACCAGTACTGAGAACTAAATTCTGTTACCCCCTAAATCTGATGCAAGTTCACCTCTCACAGCTTTAGATCTGCCTGTGAAGTTTGTAGCATTGTGCATCTTTTTAATGGGTTAAGTGAAAACTCTGGTTTGGGGCAATACTTACTTTTGTCCTTAAACATATGAGTTGGCCCGTAGTACATTCCCACCATGGGCTCCTGTGTCTGCATCCTGTCACATTCTCTTCTGTGACTTCCAACTCATGTTTGCTGTTCTGCCTAATATTTAAACAAGTTCATTAGATACGGCCATGTTTTAAAAATATAAACTTCATTTTTCAGGCTAGGGACCAACATGTTAAAAACCATCTGTGATATCAATTGCTCAACTTATGCTCTCTGAAGAGCCTGCTTTACTTAAGGCAAATGCTTTGCACTTACAGAAAACAAAGATGGTCATTAAGTACCTCAATTCACTTTTGAATATTTCAGCTAAGACTCTATCATTACAGCTTTTATTGTATCTAGCCCTCTGGGTTCTTTTGTAAATGTGGCGGGGTTAAGTGCTTCTGTCATTCATCCCAGTTATTTGTGGGCCCAGATGTGGGGTTAGGTAACTCGTTTCAAACATATGACTTTGAAAACAGGTGATGAGAGTGGTGAGTGAAAAATAAATGAAATTTCGCAGCCTGAGGCTTAGGCAAAATCTCCCTTTGGCTGTTCAGGTTAATGTCATTACCAGGGGAGGCTTCTTTTTCCTGAAGTGTTTATTCCAGGTGTGTTTCTTTAGCCTTCCGCTCTGCTTGGCTGACTGTTTGTAGTCTCTCTTTGCTCTTTTGTACATAAATAAGTTTAATTGTTAGATATAGAATTAGGAATTATCTTGGGCTACTGAAATGGTCTCTAAAGAAGGTAAAAATACTTCCGAGGAAAAAAAAAATTCCAGGTTGGATTTTTTAAGCCACACTGTAATGGCCATGTTGAGGGTTACCTAGAAGTGTAGCTGTGTAAAATGCAGCAAAGCTGATATGAAAGAGAAAGGGAAAATGAATGTCACACAAAAACTCTGTGTTTACAAAGTCACCTTCTGCACTGCAGGGACACTTTAAAGAGGAATATTAATGGTGATAAACCTTAGCTGTAGAGCTCTTCTGAATTTTAGTCCTTTTAAACATATTTGATGTTTGGTACCTTATGCCATATGAGAACAACAAAGGACTCCTCAAAACAGCAGCACAAAATGCTGCCAGCTTGAGGTAAAAATTCTCAAAGATTTTCTTATTTCTTGCTCATTACGTCCTGTTCCTGCCCTCAGCCACTTTAAGTGGTGGGAATCTCGATTTTACCATTGAAGCAGATGGGCTTTCTGCAAGTCACTGAGGATTTTTACTCTGTTATTTAGTTCAGAGAAAAAAATAAAAACCTCCTCCCCTGCCCTCCCCCAGTCTGGGCTGTTAGCTTTTCAGACTTATGCTTGGATGTACTCCTCAGCTAATGGAACCCTACCTTCAGGTTCTTCAGCTGTGTCCTTTGTTTCTTCCCCGCCCCCAGCCCACCCCAGGAATTTGAGCACTTCAGAGTTCTTCGAGGATCCCTGGTTGGAGCAAAAGCAATTGCAGCAACAAACTAAGCCAGAATACTTTCAACAAGTCTGCAGGCCATGTAGAAAGCCAATGTGTGTCTTCTGCAGATGTGCAGACCCACTTGAGAGCCCCAGCTCACAGTCCTGCCCGGGTGTGTCTCTGCCTCCTAGAAGAGACAGACTCACCACACATGCCCCGTACTTCTGCCTGGGAGCTTTACCCTCTGCCCAAGCTTCTAAGTGCATGGCTGTGAACAGCCACCATCATCTATTATAAATTTGTTTTCTCATATTTCAACTGCTGTGGTAAAAATTAGTGCTTCACCACTGGTCAGGAACCAAGACTGACCTTAAAAAGCTGTAGACTCAGTTCTTATTGGTACTCAGACCCTTTTTTATGCGCTTGTTGTGCCATCAGCAACAGAAAAGTTCCTTTGCCCTTGCAAGAATGCTACAATGGGTTTTGACATGCATAAGAATCAGGAACCAAGTATCTCCAGGTGCTAAATGATTTATGAACATATATTTAGTTAAAGGACAGATGACCACAGCATTCCCTGTTTTCCTAATGCACTTTTTTTTGCAGTCAGAGAGTAAAATATTGAATGAAGTAGGGTGTCTGAGGGCACACCTATATAAATTAGGGCTGACAGCCTCACATTCTCTACCCACACTCTGGGAGTTATGTAAATTCCCCAGTGCTCCAAATCCAGCCAACTTGGAGCATGGTCAGTGAAAAGTTTGAGTCTGTGCCAGGCTGTGTACATGTACCCTTCAGTTTTTCCCAGTTACCCTCGTGGCTTGGGTGTCTCTTGCAAAGTTGCTGTCAGCCACTCGGGGTGACCCATTCTTCCATTAAAGATTTTAGATGTTCCCAATACATGTCTTCTATTGTTAGTTGTGGCCTCTTGCAATTCTGTAAATCCCAGTATCACCTTCATGCGAGACAGTTTTGACCATCACAGTTTGGGTAGAACATTTAGAATCACACTGTACAAACTGTCTTTGGTCATGCATGCACTTGGCAGTTCACTGAGCTTTGCTCGGCCATCTGCTTCCACCAGTTTCTTCCTCAGAAGAACAGCTTATCTCCTTGGTCATACAAGACCCCAGGCTCACTCTGTACTTCTAGCTTTTCCTAGAAATACCTGTTTTCATGTCTGATTAATCTGGGGTCAGATTTCTCTGACTAGTTGTTAGCATCTTGTCATATGAGAGACCCACATTTTTTGGCTCAGTCTGGTCCATTACTGACAGAATACAGAAATTAACACACTAATATAAAACAGCTTTGGGACTGGGATGGTCCCCACATTTCAATTTTGTATGGCTGATGTGTATTTTTCTAGAAATAGCGGTTGAAAATGTTCATAAAACTTCCCCATTTCAGTTCTTACTTGTGACATTTACTTCTGGGGTTTTTGTTTGGTTTTCTATTCGTTTGGATCACCTTAAAAATTTGCTTTTCCTATTGGGTTCCCAGCTCACCACATGAGTATGTCAGCATCCATAATAAAATACATAGACCCTATTAAAGCACCATTCTTTTTAAGTAGCTGGGAATGTCAAATTCTGACGGTGTAGTTGGTGGCTGACTTAACAAGATAGCAAAGTTTCTTCAGAGCGGAGGTCTGCCGCTGTGCCTGGCTGATTAGCTCTCCCATTTTATGACTGTGTGGTCATAGCTGAAATTAAAAAGATGACTTTGTGGTCATAGCTGAAATTAAGATGTTAAAGTAAAATATCCTTCCTCACTTCACTGGAGTGTGTGTCCAAGTTAGCAGCATGGAGTTGCTGCATGACACACAGAAGGCACATCTTACTGTCACCTTTCACAACAGTGACACTCTAGAGGCACAGAACTTTAATGTTGAGCATACTCTCAAATTCATTGCCATTAACTCTAGCCGATCATGTAAAGATGGTCTGAATTGTGAGGTAATATTCTGCTTACTGAGGGGAATATCTGAACAGAAACACAAACTCCCCTTGTATTGGTTGATGAGGTTGCCCAAGGTTTCCAGAAGCCAGTGGGGATCTGAAAGAGTTACCTTACTGAACTGAAGAAAAAAGTGTAGTCCTAGGACTCAACTCATGTTTAGCTGTGCTTTACTTAAGCAGCTATTTCTGTTCTTACTTTTAGGTTATGCTAGTAAAGCAGATTCTGGATTAAGATCTTATTTTTTTTCCTAGCTAAGAAATAATGTCCTTTTCAGTGAACCCCCTTTCTTTCCAGCCTGTAGTCTACAGCCTCAGATGGTAATAATGATTTTAATATTTCTGGCTGAGGAATGTAGTCATTAATATTCTCACAGAGAACTCACAGCAGTGACTGTAAATTACATGGTACTCTGGAAACACAGCAGGAGGTGTTTCCTTCCTTGGACAGTTTATTACAGGGCCTTCATCCCGTGGCATATTACCCATATTTAATTTGCATGTTGAGTAATATCATTGTGTCAAGTAACAGCGCTCTCCTGGCTGGTGAGAATGCCTGTCTGTGGCAGCGAGCTATCCCTCATGATCTGCGGCTTGTCCTGTGTGAGAGCAGCGAGATAACAAGTCAGGGCTGAAATTTTCAAGCTCCTCCTAGGGATTTCACTACTGGTTTTAATCGGACTTATGAGGATTAACTCTTCCTCAGCCTTGAAAAGATCTACCCTATTGTCTTTACTGAGAACAGTGTCAAAGGTTTAAAGAAGTTCTTTTTGCTTTATCTATGGCTATTGTTTCGGGTGTGAGATGTTATCACAGTATGGGATTTTTTATAAATAATCATAAAATCAGACTAAACACTTAGCGAACATCAAAGAAGGAACCCTGTCTGAACTTCCTGGGTTCAGTCTGAGGGGAATATGTTTAGCTGGGATGACTGCTTTACTGGGGACCATTCTAGGAGTTGTTTCAAATAACAGTGGCAAAGAACAATGACTGTAGCTTAATCAGAACAAATTAAGACACATTTGCGTAATGAAGATATATTCAGCTGGAGCCAAGTCATTAAGTGGTGCTTAAATTCATATTACAGTCTAAACTTCTAAAAGTTTCCAAATAAGTGCTAAATGAAGATGTAAAGCAACAAATGTAATTTTGAATTGGGTTGGGGTTTTTTTGTGTTCTATTTTTACATCTCTTAAAAACTACGTAGACAAAGGTTTTTAGTAGCTTTTCTTTTTTACAGGTGTTAAAATACAGCAATTTACTCGAGGTGCCTCACTTTAGAGGATTTTAGTGCATTGTTATTAGCATGTAAAAGTACAATTTTTTCATGTGCCCCAAGTTCAGAGTTTTCCTCTATGGGTAGCTTTTCTGCACATGCTTGCAAAAGCTGCGACGCAGTAGTGTGTCCTGATGTCCTCCACCTGGTGGAGCAGCAGGTGGAGGAGGTGATGTTTTTGGGTGCTGACCCATGCTCGGCTTGTGGTTTCAGAAAACAATACCCAGGATTTTGCTAGCACAGCACTCATCTCTGAGGTGGGTGGGGAGGCACCTCCATGCACATGGAAATAAAGGCTCCAGACTGCTGGGTTGGAGGGGAAAATCCCTCAGAGAAATGGAGGAGTTGGAGTTGCTACAGGAGTGGGGGAGTGGAGTTTTCCCCTCTCTTTCTTCTGTGTTTTCAAGACCCCATCAACATGCCATCCCCATGGGGACAGGGAGGAGGCCTGATTGATAAAGTTGCTCAGCATTAGTGTGATTACCACCTGAACATTGCCTGTGAAAAACTACATCATCCTGCCAATAAACCAGCTGCTGTCTATAGCCTTTGAGGTAAACAAAAACCCAGAAGTTGTGTGTGTACTGGCACAGGTAAGAGAAGGGCTGCTGGCAGATCACATTCTGTGTGATAGAATGAGATCAAAGACATGTTAGTGCAAAAAGTCTGACATTGAACAGACGTGTAGAGTCTGTCAAGTGGGATGTTAAGGTATCAGATAAGTTTTGGCCACAAATATTTTCTCTCTGGTATTTTGGATCAGGTGCATTGGTTTAATTGTGAATGAGAACTGGAAAACATTGTTTAGTAGGTTGTATATATACTTACAGGAAATGACCCTGAGACTCTATTACCTTAGATCAACAGCTTTATTTTAAAGTCACACAAAGTACACTCTGTGCTACCCTGAAACATAAGTCTCATTTGGCTAGACTTCCTGAAGTAGATAACCTTTATTTTGACCTCAGAAGGTATTTGGTTTGGTTTTACAAAGGAAAAGTTGATAGTTTTGACAGATGGATAGGCTTGTTACGTCCCTACTTGTATGCCAGTGAAGGTTTGAAAGCACTTACACCTCTTATCTTTCACACGGTCCTGAGATAAGGGAAGATTTCCATCAAGCATGTTCCTGGCTCTCAGATCTAAGGTCGATAATGTTCCTACTCTCTTACTGCGACATAATGCTATAAAGCCATTGCAGCTATGAGTGTATAAATGAGTAGGCTGAGGTCCATGCTTTGCCAATTTTCTCCCCAGCAGCATAGGGCTGATTTTCCCTGTGGTCTGGCATGATGCACACTGGGTGATTTTCCCAGCCGTGCTGCAGGGTGGTGTCTCAGCTGGCAGAGCAACATGCTGTCACGGGGCAGCAAGCCAGGTCTGAGGATATCCCTGTGCCCCTTCCTTCCCCGCCTGTGCACTCATTTATGCATGCAGAGAAACTGTGTCCAAACTGCTGCACAGTTGGGTGGATGTGGGGGCTCTCTGGGAGGCCATGGAGGAAAGTGGGCATGGCTCTGGCTGTATGCCAAAAAGTCCGACTTCTCAGAATGTCACGATTTACACCTGAGGCTAGTGAATGAATGAGGCCTGGGGAGCAGCTCTGTGGAACAGGACCTGGGGTCCTGATGGACAAGAAAAAGCTCAGTATGAGTGAGCAGTGTGCTGCTCCTGCTGCAAAGGAAGCCAGCAGCATGCTGGGCTGCATCAACAAGGGCATCCCCAGCAGAGATTGAGAAGCCATTGTCCCACTCTACTTGTTGCTTGTCAGGCTTCGCCCAGAACGCTGTGTTCAGTTTTGGTCCCCACAGTGCAAAATGGTGTGGACAGGGTCCAGAGAAGGGCCACGAAGATCATCAAAGGCCTGGGCAGCCTGATGTGTGAGGAGAGGCTGAGAGAGAAATGGATTTGTTCAGCCTTGGGAAAAGAGGCTTAGGGAGACCTCATCACCATGTTCTAGAATTTCAAGTGTGGCTACAAAGAAGATGGATATTCCCATTTGCAAGGAGTCACATGGAAAAGACAAGGGACATAAGTTACTCTCTGGAAGATTCCAATTGGACGAAAGAGGGAAATTTTTCACAATGAGAACAAAGAGCCTTTGGAATAACCTCTCACAGGAAAGTGGTGTATTCCCCAGTACTGGCCAGTTTTAAGATTCAGCTGGAAAGGGTGCTGGGCTGTCTTGTCTAGACCATGCTTTTGCTGAAACAGGTTGATATTCTATGATTCTATATAATAAATTACTTTCAGCACTGTTGTTCCAGCTACCCTGTGAACAAGCAGTGCCTGGTGTCCTGCGTTACTTTTTATTTCCACCTTATAGTCTCCCTGCTGTCCTGCATTCTCCTGATATCAAGAACAATGAGCACGGCAGAGGTCAGTCTCTCAGCTAGTTGTGTTTTCATCCAGCACGGAGAGAGGATTTTGTCTGTTGAAATACCTTAACTGCATCTTAGGCAGGCTCCTTGAAATCTAGAAATTCGCCTTGCTTAACACATGTGGAATGTGGCACCTAGCTTAAATGGAGATTCCTCTTTCTCCTCGACTGGGAAACTCTTTAAAATCTCAGCACACCCACACGCTGAAGGTCGGGCTCATTTGATGTGTGCCCAAGCTCTCCCTGGGTGGTACAACACATTGCTGCCTCTGCACAACTTTCCTTTTAATCTGCTGTGCTGGGGTTTTCAGCGGTGAGACTATTGCAGTCTCTGTGCAATACAGTCTCTCTGTAAAGAAACACTTTACACTATTTTTGTGAGTAAAAGGGTGAGTAAAAAAAAAAAAGGCTTACTGTCTGTCTTTCTAAACAAACACGTGGTTTGGGTCTTGATGTGAATCTGTAGCTTTTGCTGAGGTATATGTGGATATGCTAGGTGTGTGAAGGGAGATATTTTCCTTTATGAAACATATACTGTCTTCTAATCCTCTCTATTATGGTAAACCTCAAGCCAAGTCTTGTTCAAATTCCCATTTTGGTTACCCAGCCTTCTTTCCCAAAATGGTACAATGCTGAATGGAGGCAAATAATTTTATAGTTGTCATAATGGAGAACACTTTTAGTACAGTAATGATGTGAGGATTCTGATTTAGTGGAGTCAGTACTTTCAGGGCTCAATTTCAGCCTCATTCATGGGTTAGAATGAAGTTCAGCCAACAATTTAAAGGCTTAAGAAGAGCCTACTAAAATGAAGTCTAAATGACAGAGGTCATAAGAAGAGATATTTCTGTCCTTCAGTGTATCAGGATCTCCTTCTTTTGTTTCCAGGTCTCCTTTGGTTCACACCAGTCATAGACCTAGGTCTCATTCTCAAGGTGTCCAATTACTAGGAGTCAGAGATAAAAATTTCCTCAGTCTGGAACTTTCTTGAAACCTGAGGCCTGTGCTAGGTATTCCAAGGTCTTTGCCTTAACCTTACACAAGAAACTGATTGTATTTGAGTCATATCTGTAATTAAACTAATTGAATATTTAAATATGTTATGTCTGGATAAAAAATGTGTTTTTCATTCTGGTGCTACTTTTCAATTCACTTGCAATGGTGATAGTTCTCATGTTGGCAAAGGAGAAACCAAAATCCCTTATGCTCTCCCAGTAAAGAATGGCTTGTTGGACTAAAGTACTCATGAGGGAGACATGTGATAAAGCTCCCACTCTGCTATTCTCTTGTGTCTTGGATGAGATCCTGGAAAATCATCAAATAACTGCTGCCCTAGAAGTCAAGAAGTCTTACGTGAGAAACCTGGATGATGATTTTTTCAGAATTGGCCTTTTTCTCTGAAATAGTTTTTGTTGACCAGTTTGGTCAACAGAATTTGTGATGAAGAACTTCTTGGTAATCTCTCATATGAATAGCTTGTGTAAAGAGTCCTGGCCATTACTGGAATGCGAGGTACAGCTCCAGGGGATGAGAGGGGTGAGGATGGATTGCCGTGCTTTTGGAAGGAGTTAGAAGCAATGAGCCTTTACTCATTTCAAAGCATACCTTCACAATCCTAGCATTTTCTCACTGCTGAAGCAAAACAATTACTGTCCTTCTCAAACTCTTTTGCCACCATGGCAGTGTACCTCAGATTAATGCAAACCATGGGAGGTCTGGGTGTATCTTCAAGCAGTATCATGCTGCATCACCCCATGGAATAGCCATAATTCACCAAGATTCAAATCTTTTAAAGATTTTGGTATCATTGAAAATGAAGGTTATAAATCATTTTGAGAGCAGCAGATTTAAAGTAGAGATATTTTCTCTGAGGAGACAAATTTAAAAACACATTTATTGCAGTTTTTCAGTTTTACATCAGAAATGTCTGAGCATATCCCATTCAATTTCCACTTCTTGTATCAAGTATTTGTTGTTTTTTCAGAAAGTTGTAGCTAGGTTAGAAAGTTTGATAATAACAATGTTATCTTAGTTTGATAATAACAGCCTGAGATCCCTGTGCTGACCATTGAAGTGCTTCTTCAAATATCTCTTTTGAACAGTTCTGGCTGTAATGGCAATAACCATCTTACTTGGTGGTCCACATGAGAAAAATATGTTTATGTAATAAGTCAGATTGGAGTTCTCTTTCATATATCTCTTGTAAATACACACTAGAGCAATAGTTACTGGGTAAATTTATTGTTGTGATCTCTTAGTGAGAGACTACAGATTATTCATACAAATGGTGCTTGTAAAGGCCGGCTTTGCAGGGCTAGGTCTCTGGCTGACCAAGTGATACTGGAAACAATGGAAACAGTTGTCTTTAAAGAAATCACGTCTCTTGGACTGTTAGCGAAGAAAACAACAGCCTTCAAAGACAAGGAAAACAATTCAACCGTCACAATGTGTCAGAATGCATTGCTTAATATTACAGTGTTCCACAGCTGGAGAAAAATTAGTGTGATGGTTTGCTGGAATACAGTAAAAAAGGTCACCTAGACCTTTACCAATCTCTTTTCAACAACAATCATTTTTATAAAATTTTTATAAAATTTCAGACAGGCAGAAAAGTTGCTTGGCTCTAAAAGCTGAAAGAAAATGAGTGAGTGTTTGAAATGAGGTGGCTTAGATTTTCTGGAATGCTTTGGAAACACTCATGTCAAAAGTGCTAATATTTAAGCAGCATTTGTCAGGTGTCCTTGGGCAGCACCCCATTACTGGCTCAATAAACGTATCAGTGGTGGTGTTGTGCCCCCCCCAGAGCAAAGGCACCTTTGCATCCCTCAAATCTGTTTCGAGTGGAGACTGTGCAACACTAACCACATCTGCAGCCAAGCCACAGCAGGCTTCATACCTCAATACCACACGATTCAAAAGGTGCATTGGTCCTTTTTCAGAAGCCACTCTACTTACAAGAGCAGATGCAAACCTTACCTTCAGGGCCGAGCTCAGCCAGGTCATGTGTGAGAGCTTCTGGAGCTAGCACAGGGAAAAACTCTCGTACCTTCTCACATCCCTCCTCTTAACCTCTCACACTACCTGGCTTCTGACCCGCTAGCTCTCCTGCTGGCTCTGTTTGCTTAACTTATACTCTTTTGGTTTTGGCATATTCCAGGCATTATCCTAAAATGCTTTTCTTAATATAGTATGTCACTCTTTTCCCTCACGTCAATCCGTACCCTCAGCTCTAAAGTGCCACATGTCAGAGCCCTCTTTACCTCTCTATTGCAGCTGAGCAGTGTGTGCCATAGCCTCTGATATTCTTGCTGATACAGGGTAGAACTTCTGCTTGGCATAGCCCACCTTACATTAAAGAGCCATTTTCAGTAATGGCCTACATTGGGAATCTCACAAAGAATTTTAAAAAGCATTTGATGGGGTGAAGTGAGAATATTTCATGCTCTTTTGTGCAACATGTTGCACTATAGCTTTTTTTCTTTCTGTATCCAGGTATTTATATGCAGAATCAGTTAAAAAATTGCCTCTCTCTTAAAAAATAATAACAAAAAATTTGGAAAACTCTTTTAAATCCTATTTTCCCTTGCCTTTTTTTTTTCTCCTCATTCCTCTTTATACATAAATATATGTATGAAAATGAGAAATGGAAAGATAAGCTTGAACCTTTTTTTTTCAACTTGAAGTAATGATGCCCATTTGAAAGGATCTTTATTTAAAAAGGAACTGTTAAAAAGGACTATTTCACTTCATTAATTCAAGTTCTGCTTGTGAGAATGTGAAAAGGAATTTTTTTATAGACTTGAGATTTTTGTAAAAGCTTGTTTTTACTAGTTCCAAAGGGCTGGGTAGCACTAATTTGGCAATATTTCTGGGATATTGAACAGTTGAAAGGATAAAAATGGGTTCATGTTATCTTTGGTTATGTGTTATGAGTATAATGGTGTTATGTTATCTAACAGTTTTTTACTGTTACTTTGCTTAGAGATTAATATACAAAATTCAGTTGTCTTTGGAAGGCTTCACAATCATTATAAACTGCTTATAAAATCTTGTTGTATTAACTATTTATTTTGGAAAAAGTTACTTATTATACCAAATCTTATCTATATAGTACCTGATCTTATTCAAAAACAAAGCAAAACAGAAATCCAAGACTTAAACCCCATATTTCTTAGGAACTGAAACATCAGTTCCATGGGGAATTCCATTATTTCAAGTACATTTGTCTGAATTTAAAAAGAGAAGCCAAATATTGTTTATTTATTGGAAAAACAAAAATTGCTTTTCAAGTAAAGGGAGTGGAAGTGCTTTGTTATGATAGTGCTAAATGCCCATTTTTTTACAGTGCTTTTGCTCATTCTGTACGCATTTGCTTCTAAATTAGAGCAAGATATCAATACCATTAGATGTATGGTAATGGAATGTCCTGAATTAGGCTCTTTAAAATGAAAACTGTGTGCCCACTTCCCCAGTGTGCTTCTTTTCAGGATGAGGGTCTATTGAAACAGCCTGGTTTGGGACTTGATCTCACAGGCACCAGGAAAAAGGATCTTCCACAGACTAATGACATTTGGTGAAAATCTGTGGCTCGTAGCAGAGTGGTGATCAGATAGCCACAGCTCTGGAGAGCAATGAGGAATTTATGACATACACCGGGACTCATAGCACGGTATTTAAAATGACATCCTCATCCTGAAGTGAAAGAGAGACTTTTCAGCAGCATCCTAAAGAAATACTCCCACTATTTCTGCCGTAGAGTACCTGTGAATCAGCACTTTCTTATTTCTATATATCTTTTGAAATTGCTCTGTTCAGAACATCCTGCGGTTGGAAAATCACGTGCGTGTCTGCAACCCTCCGGAGGAGACAGAGTGATTCAAAGGCCCTCAGACTGTGATGGAAAACAGAGAACCAGACTTCAGGTGTAAAGTGGAGAGAACTTTGCTGCCAGCGAGACGTCCTTTGAGGTGGTTGCAGCTCAAAAGAGTTGAAATGAGAAGAGCCAGAGTTTGACTAGAAGCCAAGAAAAAGACCAGCTCACGTCAGTTAGCCTACCACGTTGCATGTGGGGGATCTATGATCGGGCACTGTCTCTGCCTGCTCTGAAATAGTCTAATTGAAGGGATACAGTCTTCAAAGGTACCCTTGCCTGAATGGCAGCTGCTAGGGCTTGCTAGGCACCACTGATGGAGGAGTCGGGAAAATACCCCAGCAAAATGCTGCAACTGTCGAGAGAAATACTCACGTAACAAATCGTGTAATTCACAGAGGAAGGCCTTGTGGAGGGATAGAAAAAGTGTGGAGAGGGAGACCAAGCTGTTCAAAGGTATGAAAGCAGCAGCTGAATAGAGTTGGACTCCTCATCCTGTCAGTGATGGAGTGCCATGACAGAGACATAAAGTCATGGGTCTAACCTGCTTGATGGCTTGAAGGTGACTTCCAGTTTTGTTATTATTCTTAGCTGATATTTAGATATTTGAGAACCTGAGCAAACGTCCTGTGCTTTACACATTGCTTTCTTGATGTGTCTCAGACACAGCTGAGGATACTTATTTTGCAGACATTTATAAAATCACGTGAGGAGGAAATGCAGGAAGCAGACATATTCAAAACTAAATGGATAATGGGGCTTGGGATAACAACCTTTCAAAAGGGTGAACTGAAATCATGGGCAATACGTTCACCATCACCTCTCCATTCTGAGAGAATGTCAATGCCAAAGTGGTGATATTTCAGTACTCTGCTGATAATAAAAACAAGCTGAGGGAACTGTAGCTGTTGGAAGAGAAAATTAAATATAAGTCAAGAAAAATAATTTCATTCACTTTCTTGGAAATTATCCCTTCTGTCTTTTCATGGCTTTCATCAGAGATGCACACTCACACCTACCCACAATTTCCTTCCCCCAAATCCTTAACGAGAAAGCCCTCAATGGGTGATGACGACACTGCAAAGTTTTAGCCTGGCCGCACGAGAAGTTATTATCTGGTGTCAAAACTCTTATTCAGCAACCCAGAAAGGGCACAGGGTTGATAAATTTCTGGGCTTTTCCTTTAACCTCCCCTGACTTCTTAAAGCTCTTGCATAATTGCGCATTTCACAAATCTCTAGCTGTACCAGAAAAATTTGGTGCCCCGAGGTCAAGATTCAGCTGAGTTCTGTCATTGTTGAAACCTGCTCTGAGTTCTGGTTCTGGCAGGCTGACTACCTGGCTTTAACAAAGGTGATCTGTGAGAACTCCAGATCTGAAGACATAAGCAGAAAATTCACAAAGCTGAAGCTAGATCATTTGAAGGCAAATCTGAACATTGTAAATACGTGCCAGTAGCTTCCTCCATAGATTTTGGAAATTAGATAGAAATTTCCACTGAAAATTTCAGCTGCTTTGTAATGGTTACTGCTGTGGCTAACCAGGTTTGAAGTGGGTCTGCTGACTAGATTTTGTTGATCCCTTGAGCAATAAATCTTGCAGTAGAAAGAAGCAGAAAGCAGAAGGTTTCTAATGGAATTTCCACCTAGAAAATTTCATTTGAGACACGCTCATCTATGAAGAACCTGATCTGTAAGCCTACTCCCTGATTCTTTCCGTCATATTTGATGGCACCAAACACTTTGTCTGGTCAGGGAGGCGCAGATTTCTTCACATCAGAAGGAGAGGTCACCAGGCAAAACTTTCCTCTAGAAGTAGCCATGCAACTCAGAGGCAAAATTCATCCTTTAAAAACTGATGATCCAAATGAAGTTATTATTTCAATACTATTGTTACTGGTCTGGTGTTAGTGAAGCAATGTCATTTCTCTTAACAAAATGACTCAGCTCCTTCGAGAAGAAAGCACTGAGCTCTGGTGCTGATCTCTGCCTGCCCCTGGTGCACTAGGGTTGTCATGGTATCTCAAAGGACCTAGGGAAAAGCAGCAAGAACTCGTAAATAATTTGGCAGTGAGGAAAATGCTCTCTTGTCATAAAGTTCCCTTTAGCCCTATATAGAAAAAGATCTATCTGTGTGACAAATAGTTAACTTCTAGTTTAAGAGTTAAAGGCAGGCTCATTTTTATTAAACTTCCTTTAAATATAAAACAATTTACATTTCCAGTGCAGAGATAGTCAGAGAAGGTGTGTTACTTATGAGACACATTTGGCCCAACTCCCACCCTTGGAGTGTGGTAATCAGATCTGGATAAATACACATGGACTTTTCTCTTCTGGGAGTACTGGGCCACATCATGCTGAAATGGAAACAGCTGGAAATATATTTGATTTTCATCAAGTATTTTTAATGATCTTTCTTACCTTGGCAACAGTATTGATGGTATTTGTCAATCCTTCCAAATGCAGTTTCTCCTTCTGTGGTTTCATGGTTCCTTTACTGCAAATTCACCTAGGCCAAATTCTTACTCAGCTTTCTTTTGGGAAAAAAAAAGTCACAGAAATGCCTCTGAGAAATTGTATAAGTGAATGCTCAGGAAAAACGTAAGCCAAAATATTTGATCTACTTTAAGAGCTATAGAAAACTGCATCTCTCAGTTGTCTCATGCCTGTGCTACTACTGGTTTCTCCAAACTGCAAGTGTTGAGAGGTTTTTTTTTGTTTTCACTGTTTAAACTCTGCCATCCTTCCCTGAATTCCTTCATAGACTGAGTAGCAAGGTGAAAGTTCTCCCATTCAATACCCTTTATTTCAAAACTGCTGACATTACTGACGTTGTGTCTCACTAAATACTCTGCAGCATTTCCATCCTCTTTTGGATGCTGTATTTGTAGGTCTCTCCTGGGAATTACAGCCCTATTGAAGGGCCAGCTGTGTGAGAAGCCATCGAAGAGTGTCTCTCCGTGACCTCAAAACCTGAGTCCTCTATTTTCTCCTCCATGGCTCCAATCAAGGCATGCGACAGCTGGGCTTTTTTTCCACATGTGCAGAACAGACTTGTGAAATAGATGGTACCATCAGGATAAGAAGGTGTCTGTCTCTGGGTGCTCCACTCAGAGTTCCTCGAGCTCTTAAGGCACCCTGAGCATCGTCACGTGGGTATTTCTTGGGAGAGTTCATGAAAGAGAAATCAGCTCATGGCCACTGAGTGACCAGCCTTGCATTTTCATGGAGTCCTTGTGGGAAGAGTATTGATGCTGGAGTACTTTTGTCCTGTGGCTGTGTGTGCATGCACACAGGCTCAGTCACTGAGGGAGTGCGTGGGCTGTCCTTGGGGTAGGATTATACACATTATTTGGGCTGTGCCACTTGTACCGTTTACAAGATATGTGCATTTTGCTAGAGCAGAACTCAGTAGAAGTCACTGAGAACTATTTTAGACAGATTTGGAAAATATGTTAGGGCTGTTTTCATTTGCTCATGAAGACAAATGCTTTAGTTAGAAGTTCTTAGAATTAGAAGACTTAGAATTATAAAGCAACCCCAAAATCCCAGGAAAATTTAAATAACCTCATGACACTAAATGGAAGCCTCAGAACTTTCCAGGGCTTTGACTAAATTCTTTCTGCTTCCTAGAAAAACTGTATATTCCCCGTATTCCTTGTCTAAGACCTCTTATTTCAATGTTTGCAGGATGGGAGATTAGGAAACTATGAAAAAGTCATGACTCCTGGGTTGTAGGATAGGCAACTCACTTAGAGCAACAAGAAGAGGTTGATTTATGAACTGCTGCTAATTGGAGTTACCCGTTGAATTGGGATGTGTTATCCTGGAAATCGCAGGGAGACGGATGACTAGACAGAGCACAGGGGAAGATGCGGGAGAGATTAATTTGGCAAAATTCTGTATGATTTATTGTGTAGTGATCCCAGCCATCCCAATGGATGTCACTTTCACGTAGTGGCTAGGGTCCTGCAGTATGCAGCAAGAAGGTTCCTGCAAATCTGCAAAGGACTGTTACTGGCCATTTTCCTCTCTGATTTACAAGTATTTGCCCAAGAAAAGGAAGTAAAACTTTGGTAAATGAAAAAAAAGCTCTATTAAGGCTTTTATTTGTGGCAAAATATTTTAAGAAAACATGTTAGGGACAAATGGTGTTCTATATCTCCCTGGGTTATTTTCTTTCTTCTTTTGTGAGATGACTTTATTATCTTCCTGGATATTTTATCATTATAATGGTTGTGGTTGGTGTAAGGGAAGGGTCGTATGATTAATATTTTATTCTGGCAAAGATCAGATCAATACTTTTTGTGCTCTCCTTTTTTAAATTTAATTTCATATAGGCTGCTTCTTTTCCAGGGTTGGTAACTTACTCCACAACTTTTCCGTCTACGGGTCTTTTAAACTCACATAAATTTTTCTCTCACAACTTTTGATTTAATATTGATGTTGTGACTTGGAAGGAGAGCTCCTTCCAAGAGGAGGGGGCAAGATGAGGTGTCCAGACTTTGTCCACTCTGCAGCTTTTTTTTGGATTGTATCAGCTCTTGTGAATTATGTGGACTCAGGCTTGAGTCCAGCTTGTCAGGAAAGCTGTAACCTTCCTGCACCTCCTCATTATGTCCAGCAATACTCAGGAGGAGACACAAATAGGGAAACAGAGTAAGAAATTTTTGAACTCTGCTTCTCTTCCTGATTATCTCCTTTTTCTGGCTTTGTCATATGAGGATCTTTCACATGGATTGTGTGCTTTGCTGCACAAATGTAGCAGGAAGATGAGGACAGCTCTCAGATGTAGGCTGCTTGTGTTGTGCCTTGCTCTCTTAAAGCTCTGAGGAGCAGCCCAGATATGCCTGGGGAATGTCTGTGGCTTCAGCCATATGAGAACCCTTGTTGTGCAGACCAGATGATGAGATTTTAAATAAAAGAACTAAGTATGGGTAACAATTGTTATATCATAGCTTCTGAGGACCGTAAAGGTAAAAGTAAGATGCAGGAGTCAACAGTTCTGAAATATTTATATTGTAAAAGAGCACATGAATTTGTGTGCTGAAAGGAACTGGAAACCTACATGTTTGCTGATATTTCAAATATCCCTTGAAAAGATATGAAGTGTAATGGACCCTGATCCTTGATTGTCATTGACTTCCCTTGAAACAGGTTTCAGCTTATGATGGAGGGATAAATTGCAAATGTATCCATTTCTTAGTTCCCCCCCACTTTTTTTTTTCTCCATGGATTGACTCTCTCTCCCACTTCTGGGAATATTAGGACCTCACTAGGAGCTGTTCCTCTTTTGAGTCTTCTAGTAAACACAGGTGTTGCTGACTGGAAATCCTCTTCTCTGTCTGCCCCTCCCAGTGGATCACAGGTAGCACTCCAGGAGGAAATATCGCAGTCTTCTGGGTCAAGTGGGATCCCATCATTCCCATGCATGTGGCCAGGCTCTGCCTTTTGCTTTATTCCTCCTTGCACAGCACATCAGTGAGATGCACTAGGTGCCTTTCTGTTGTTCACTTTATGAGTGATTTTGGTAACAAACACGTATAGTAACTCAGCCTGGCATTGGTTCATTATTTCAATACTTTCTCTGCCAGCATGGATGGTTTGACATCACATTTTGGTGGTCAGTCATACAGACTATTTTTATGTTTGCCCAGTGGGATGGCATTTGTTCATTTGTTTGGGGGTCGTTATTATTATTTTTGAAAGTTTTTTGGATGATGTTTGCCTGTGCAAATTGGCAAGGGGAATCAAGAGACCTAAAATAACTTTTAACTCTATTATGAGGATATATGCCAGAATGAACAAATGTGCATTCTGATAGACTTGTGAAACAAGAGAAGAGATTGAATTTTTTGTGTTTATAAGTAGAACTCACTGTCAATAATGATGCACAGCCTCTGACTTGACTGCATGTTGCTTATGTTGGGCTCAGAAGGAAGGTCATAAAGGAAAAATGAGACCAGAGATGTGGCCAGTAAAGTCTTCAAGATTCCTGTTTCATGCCTGGTGAGAATAGGACTCCTAATGATAATAAGCAGAGAGAGAAGAATCAAGGCAAGGAGGAAAGTATGTGTGAGATTGCTAAGGAGAAGCAGACTTGAGAAAAAGTGAATTTGTTGATTTACAAAAGAGACAATCTTTTTACTGGATGAAGATACCATATAATTTTCTTTAGTTGTTTTGAAGATTGGGATACAGAAATTGAGGATCAGTCTAGAATTATCTCTTTTTATCAGTGTTATGTTTTTGTAAGAATAAGCAGAGATTTCTTTCTTATAATAAGCATTCTATATTACTTGGAAAATGATCAAGAAAGGATTCCCTGCATACAGAAAACACTTGCTATCCATACTCAAGGTTCACTTGGCAAGGAGAGAGAATGAACTGGTGCTGTAATGAGTTCCCGACTCTAAAAAAAAATAGGAAGGGCATGGTGAACAAAGAAAGAAATGTTCATAAATCCAATGTGTCCTTGAAGAAAATAAGGCTTCTAAGGCTTAGAAGATAAAGCAGCAAGCTCTGAGACTCACGGGGGCAGAAATTAATGGCAAACAGGAAAAGAATTAAAAGGCTTCAATCATTAGTAGTTTCAAAGGAACAGTTTCCTTTGTTTTCCTTGCCTTAAATGGAGGTTGATGTGGATCCTGGAGAACTAGACTTAACCTTGATGCAGAGTCTGAAAAGAAGTTTGAAAGAAACATTTGTGGCTGTTGACCCAAATGGTAGCCTAACACTGAGCATGGTGTTGCACAGAACTGATGTCAGCCCTGCAGAACAGTGTTGATTATGCACTTAAGATATTCACAACCTCCTGGGAATACCAGAAAACACCATCCCCATCCCTCAACTTGGAAGTGATAATGGGACAGAGAGGACATCTGGGCTTCTATGGGAGTGAAGCTCTCAATCAGTCAGTCAGTCTCTGCTTTTCAGATCTCTGCTGTTCGTGCTCTAGGGTTTGCAGTGCTGAACTGTAGCCGTGTGAATGTTGAGCTTGTTGTCTGATCTCCTGCTCGGTGTAAGGTGATGCATTCCCTGTCTCTCTGGTGTACCTGAATACAGTGGGATGAACAGGCCTCCGGAGCTGCCTCTCTCCATTTACTGCAGAGAAAGCATTAACATCTGGGTTGATTTAGGCTGTATCAAACTCCTATCTATCTATGGTGAGAGGAGAAGAATCCAACCTGAGCTCACTGGAGATAAGTCTGAATACACCAAAGAAAGCAAAACTGGAGTGAGGGCTACAGTGAAGGTGGGTGAGAAGAAGCCAAGTGGAAATTAAGATGACAAATGCTTACTGCAGGGTCTGTAGTGTAAAATGTGATCTGTGGGTGTGACTGAGTTAATGGCACTTGCTGTGAGACCATTGACTGCTGAAGCCTGGCTGTCCTGGAGGACAGAGATCCAATGCAAAGGGCTAGCAGGGGATTATGCGAAAGGCCACCACCCTGGTATCACTGGATGTAGTGAGCTCCAGGATGGGTTTCTGAGAGAAAGGAGAGTTGAGGGCAAAGAGGAGACAGCGGCCTGTGCTGACTAAGAGGCTGGACAGATTTCAGAGTGAGTAAGTCATGGAACGAAAAGAGTCCAGCCTTCCTGAAGAAGCCTTCTTCCAGTAGGGAATTTAGGCGTGTCCAGCTGAGGGGAACAAAGTTTATATCATATAAGGCACCCCAAGTGACCTCATGAATGAGAGAGACAAGATATCAAAGATAATTTCGGAACGATTGTGGTGTTCTGATCTGGGTCATTATCCTGAGGACCAAAGAGCTGAGCAGTCTTGGTAGACAGCAGGAGGTTTCTGGGCTGAGTGTTCCACAAAGGTTGCAATATGAAAGGAGGATAGGAGTTCTCCCTGGGAGAAGCAAAATTTGGCTAACCAAGTACCTTGATGCCCTTTTAATTACTGTCCTTTTTTTGTCTTTTTTTTGTCTTTTTTTTTTTTTCTTTTTGCCTGTGATCTCTTCAGACACCACCTAAAACATGTTGTGCTGCCATTTCATTCACTTTTTTCCTACGGAGGTAGAAGATGTGCCAAGCCTATTGAAAAATTTGTGCATTCCAGAGGTTTACATAACACCTGTGAGGTTTTTTATATCAATTGAATTTCTGAATATATCTACTTTTACAACCATCCTACAAACTGAGACTAGTGTCTGTATTTCTCAGCCAGGGAGAACTTTGGACCAGGTGACCCACTGTGGTCTCTTCTAACATTGCCCATTCTGTGAGGTGAGGTAGCCACAAGATTTTCAGAGTTCACACCATATTGAAATAGGCCAATGTGAGGCTATGCTGGGGATGCCTAGCAGGCTCCAGTCTAATTTGGAAACAGCTTCTCAGTATATCTGATCACTCTGGTCCTGAGCTATTACCTTGGACCAGAACTGAGATGGCTGGAGATCCAACGTCAGCTGCATCGGTGTGAGTGGGAAAAGTAGATGAGGTTGGTTTGGGCATATTGAGTGTTCCCTGAATGCTAATGAAAAGAGAAACATGTTTGGCACCATTACAAGTCAAGCACCCTGAGGATTTCAAAATAGTGTCCTTTTTTATAACAGTAATAAATTTGTCAGTTATGCGGGGAAACATTGTGAAAAATGAATGTCTTTTACTGCATTCAGAACTGCTGTTCCAAATCCAGTGAGATAATGGCCAATAAAACTTTGAGCTGGGAGGTTGAGTTCTGCATTGCTAAAGCTTCATTATGTGTGGTTTTAGAAAATATACACATATGCCAGAGTGTCTCATTGTTCTTTTGCTGTTTTATTATTTTGTCACTATGAAGTGGCTCTGATTTCAGCTATGAAATGCAAGTTTAGCTTATATTGATCCTGCTGTCTGTGTATAGGTCCTTAGCAACTTTGCAGGATGTTGTTAAGAGCAGTTAGGTTTTATTTGCTGCTGAACCATGCTGTACTCTGTTCCCTATCAAAACAAATTTCATCTCGGTCCAAATGTACTTGATGTATCTTTTTCTTTCCACTTTTTTTTCCTTTGCATTGTAGAGGGTTGTAATTGAGATCCCCTAGGTTTTTTGAATACTTAGAGGGATTCAAGAGCCAATCTATTTGGGCATCCCAAGACAGAGAATGTGACGGCAGTTCCCAGAACTGTTTTATTAAATGGCAGGCTCTGCAGCAGGGCCAAAGCATTCTCTTGTCTTTATAGTATAGGCCAGATTCTCCATTAGGTGTTAGACTGAAACTCTCCATTAGGTTCCCTGTTGCAGCTTCTAGGATAAGGCAGGCTTGCTTTATATCTTTGACAAATCCAGTAACCCCTCATTTGAAATACATTTGTATTTGTTCAGACTGGAATACAATTAGGAGCTCTTCTGTAACCAGGTTCAGTTTTCAGCACTCCATGAAAGTACTTCATCTCATGAGAAGTTAGCATCTGAATCCAAGTACATCACATTGCCAGTCCATTTGTTGGTTCTGTAGGTATTGTAAATCCGATTCACAACAATGACACTTCATGTGTAGTGTCTGGGATTTTTTTCCTAACTGTGGTGTACAGTTTAGAAAATGAGCATAAGCTAGTACCCATTAGCAGATCCTTGGAGGGATGGCATTACAGACACAATGACTTCAAAGAGCATGAAAATATTGCAGCCTTTAGGATGGAATATGTGAGTTTATTTTGTAGTGTGACCAATGCTATGCTAGGAAAACCTAACACCTTGTGCTGGAACAAAACCAATAGACAAGGGCGTGTGCTTGCATAAAAAGCCTACCCAGACAAATCACAGAATATTTTCAAACAGAGAGATGATGTGGTACCTAAGAATTGGCTTTGTGTAAACCAGGCAGTGGTGCTGGCAACACTAGGGGTCTTATGAGACTGTGAGGACTGTGCGTTAGTGCAGCATCATCAGTATCTCTCATCTGAGGAAAATTGAACTCCTTGAGGGACGGTGTCATGTTTTTTCTCAGCATAGATAGACAAATCCTTGACCAAATGGCTCTTTTGAACAGCACTGAGCCTTTGCAAAGGAGACTGGGCATAAAGCACAGTAAGACCAGATCAATTTTAAAAACTATGCTGGACGGAGAAGGGCAGGAGAGTTGGTCATGGGCTGGCTCCCACCACGTTCTGCTCCAAAGGACAAGTGTGTGGGAGGGCAGCAGAATATTTTGTCGATCCCCTGTTGCAAAGGAAAGCTCAGTGTTGACAGTACATCTGCTAGAGGATCAGAAAATGGAAGTTGTTACTCTCCATTACCTCTCTTCTATCTCTGACACCTTGTCTGTAGTTCATGGTTTTGGCACAGTGCTATCGCATATATCTGTCTGGGGCTGTGTAATGGAAGTGCTGTACCAAAAGAGTGCAGAGAGATTTGCGGTTCCCCCTAGCAGGTTACAGCATACATGTACCACTAGAAGAACTCTTTCTGAAGTCACCTGATCAGATTTTGTTGTTGATCATATGCATTTGGAGAAATGTCTTCAGTACTGTCCCTTGCGTTGTGCAGAACAAATGGGTGGGATCAGATCCTTCATTTTATCTAAGGAGATGAAGGTAATTAAAGTCAGAGGATTTTAAAGGAGGGAATTGAAGTCAGATGACTGCTTTTGTTTTGGTTTATTTTAGAGGCAAACATTAGAGTTTTGAATCTGTTTTATCTCGCCATCAGAAGCAGTCAGGTTTACCAGAGTTAATTTTAGAGATCTAAAATATAAACCAAAAGCACTTAAAACCAGCACCAACTTCCATCCTTTTCAAGTGAGTGTGTTTGTAAATAATACAGTATTATGAAACAGACTTCTAATTGTGTGTTACTGTTTCCCCTGTAAGGATGCTGCACGGGGAGCAGCATTCCACTAAATATTCGGAGATCATCTGCAAAACACAGAAAGAGGCCCAGGTGGTTCTCTGACATCCACACGGTTTTGCTAACCTAATGATCTTCTTCCTCTGTAACTGAGGAACTCCTTCTTTACTCTTCTGCTCCTTCTCCCACTGCTGGCCAACAGGCCACAAACCAAGCATCCCCTTCCAGTGCAGTCTGTGTTTGCTCAAACTCTGGTAGCTCCACTCAGGCCAGGTGCTCTCCTCCCCATCTCATGCCTGTACACTTTTCTGAGGACAAACACTGGCACTTGAAGGGCTTCAGTTGCCTGCTACCACGGCTTGCCACACTGCATAGCCCTGCTTAGGAAACAGGATCTGTAAAAGAGTGCCACTGAAGTCCTCTCAGATGTTTTTTGGCAAAGAAGCAAAGAGGAGCGCTCAGTTTGAGCGTGGGAGGTTTAAATCTTCTGTGCTGGTCTCCAAAGTCGCCCTGAGAGCAGTTGAATGGGAGCCTTACATGGGGTGGGTGGGTTTGGGTGTGCACCAAATCACAGGACTGAATGGTGGGAAGTTGGGGGGTCCCAGCTCAGGGCACACACCCTCTGTATCTCACTTTGGATGTATTATTTTCTGATGGAAGGTGAAATGTTGATCCCCTCTCCTTTCCTCTTTATGGAATTGCTTTGCCCACTGCTAATTTAAATCTCAGGCATAAAAGAGATCTTTGTGTTCAAATAAAAAACATAAATCTTCACTCTAGAGGCAATTAAAAATGAACAGACAAAATATTATAATATACTGAACAATATTCAAATGCTTTTTAACTTTTTCCACAAAAATACACCTGCAGATCTGTACGCCATTGCAGACATTAGTCTAGAGGGATTTGATCCATAAAACAGAACAATATACTGACTTTTAATCTTTACTGAAGTGGTGAGTGAATGGAAATTTAAAAAAAAAAAAGAAAAAAGAAAAAAAGAAAAAGGAGGAAAATAGCACAGAAGGTAGAAATTGTGGAGAATACACCAGGAATTTCTGGAACATTTTACGCTTCAAAAATATGCACATGTGGGTTGTGAACTGCTCTATAATTTTTCTGGGATCTGCCCCAAAAAGTCTGTCAGAAATGTTTAGGGAGCCAAGGTTCTCATTCTTTTAGAGCAGGCTCTGATAATGGAGCAAACCCAACAGGAAGGTCCCCAGGAGCCTTTTGTAGATACAGTGGGCACACCATGCAGAACACTGATATCACAGATATCAACAACATAGATATCACTCACATGTCTCCAGGAATAGTTCAAATGTCCAAAGACTCTCTGGGGTTGGAAATACCAATGACAAATTTTGTGCTGGAGCAAATGTTACCTTTATCTCAGGTACTGCAACGAATTTGATAGAAATGCAGTCTTCTGCCCAGATCAAATTTGTCCTGCAGAGCAGTCTGCTGGTGGAGAAACCCAGAGTCTGTGACAGTGAAACCCTGGTAAGAGACTCTCTCTTACCTCTCTCCTCACAGTGCTGAATTTTCTAGCTTTTATGTCACATAGAGCTGATGGCACAATAGAAAGACGAAGCTGATGGTTCTCTAGCTGTCATCAGAAGGTTGTCTATCTGGGCTAGGGGTAGTTTCTCAAAAATATACTTCCTACTTTTCTTATAGCCAAACTACACTACAAAGAAAGGATGAATTAAAATAGAAACAGAAGAGAAGCTGGAGGGGGAAGCTGGAGGGAGAGCCATTGTGATGGGGTAGCTTTCTCTTGAATTAGTGCAATTAGGTTGTGTTATGATCAGACTCTATCATGGAAAATTGGTCCCAAAGATGACCTTAAGAAATAATTTAAACCGTATTTCCTTCTGAATGTAAGTGCAACTTTACCAACATCATCCCTGACAGATGTGTGTCTAACTCCCCCTAAAGATACCCAGAGATGGAGGCTTGAAGCTGGGGCCTCAAAATTTAAATAAGCTTTTGCAAGTTATGGCAATGAGCAGCTGTGATTACTAGAATTAAGCTTCTATTCTAAGGAGCTGGAAAAATCAATCATCATTTTAAAATCTGAGTGAGTAGGCTAAGTAGCCAAGCCACAAAGGTAATTCAAAATTAAGCTCTGTAGACAGGTGAGACAGTAAATATCTTGGTCTTGCTGCCTTTTTCAGTTTGTTTGTATGGGTTTTTTTTCTCTTTATTTAAAAGTTGAGTGCTTTCTCTGTCTTTTCTAATACAGATTTGACTAAAGACACGTAAATGTCTTAATATCTTTTGGGAGGGAGAAGGAGGGACGAATGCATTGTTTGGTTTTAACTGAGAATTACTTTCTGCCTTAATTTCACATAGAGTGGAGGTGAGCAGGTGGTAGGTGGCAAGGCAGTAACCAGTTAAGACTCTCCAACTTCCTACCTGCCTTGACTTTGGAGCTGCTAAGTTCCCCTCTATGGGTTTGCAAAAACTGCTGCTGAAAACCCATATTTAGTACCTACTTGGGTTTATCTGGTTTAAATGTCTGGGTAACCGCTTTTGTCTCTTTTGTGCTTACTGTGGCCCTCTTTTAGAATCCTTTCTCTCCAAAATTGCTGAGGGATGTACAGGGAAAATTGTCTGTGAACTGAAGTCTTGACTTCAGAATTAGGTCATGAGTTATTGTCTGAGAGTTTGGTCCTTAAAACGAAACTGTCAGCAAGAATCATTGAAATTGCTAGGAAATGCACTGTTAAAAAATCAGCTTGGTTTTACCTGCACAGCAAGGGAGACTGCTGCTCGTACTTCAGCAAGGCTGGAACTTAGACATTAGTTAGGCTTTTTTTGTAGCACAGACTTAATTCTGGTGCATATCTTCATCTCTTTTTGATATTTTGCTCCAGAGCCAATGTAGTTAAGGCTACACTGTTTTGAACTGAGTGCATCCTTTACGGATATGAATCCCGTTTCTAAAATGGGAAAAAAGAGAAGTATATTGTGACCGACAGCTCAATCTCAGCTTTGCATCTAAGCAAAACCCCGGTCCATGTGCGAGGCAGGAAGTGAATTGCAGAGCTTCAGAAATAGCACAGAAGCCTACATTCTGCTTGCAAATGCACCGTTCAGCGCTTCCGCAGGGGCTGTACCTCGGGCCCCTGCAACAAAGGCAGCAATCCTGGGTAAAAAGCTGTGTTGTTATATACTCTCACAATAAGGCCGCCTTAGAGCGGGTAGGAAATCTTCTAATTGCTAGGAGGACGTGGCGGAAGGTTGCCTTAATTTCAATGCTTTGTGGGAAAATGAAGCTGAGTGTGGCAGAGCAGGACTTTGGAGGTTCAGTCTGGTCCCATGAAACTGCAGTTAGCTCAGGTGTGGTGCCTGCTAAGGGAAAGTGAGCCAAGATCCAGCACCTCTGGGTCAGTATGGAAAGCAAGACCTGGCATTTATAGCTAATGAAAGGTGTCAAAGTAGCTCTGAGCAGGCTGAGCGCCATCCAACAGTCTGCTTTATTTTGGTTCTTTTTCTCTTACAATGGGACTGGGTTTAAATAACAGTGGGTCTGGTAGTGAAATCTCTTGACATTACCTAGAAAAGAGGTTTGGCTGACCCTGTGTGCTTATTCCCAGCTCCCAGAGTTGTGCCTTCCTTTCTTTGTGGAATTCTCTCATTCCTAAAGCAGTGTGGGCAAGAATACACATATACACAATGTGCATGCCCACAGATTACTCTGGTGCTGGTGGCATCACAGCGTGGGACAGGTCATTAAATGGGCCAAGGTGAAAGCAAATCAGCTCTCGATTCCTGCCCTTCCCATGCCAGCACGTGATTAATACCCCAAGGTGTGGTGTGTCCTGAGTGGTGTGGTGAGGGAATTGCCGAGGAGCAGTGTCATGCTGGCTGTGGCTATGGGAGCTCTGCTGGTACCACCCGGGTGAGCACAAGCACAGCACCACTGTTCAGCCACGGCAGAGGATCCAGGGTGTCCCCAAAATATTGTGCAGGTGTAGTCTGGCTCCATGTGTGTTATCTGTGTCCGATGCATTGCCTCAGGATGATCAGTGGGAAGGCAGAGTCCAAGTGC
This sequence comes from Melanocharis versteri, assembly GCA_013397845.1. NCBI lineage: Eukaryota > Metazoa > Chordata > Aves > Passeriformes > Melanocharitidae > Melanocharis > Melanocharis versteri. Next base: position 123,327 of record VZTG01000855.1, on the reverse strand, counting down.
CCTCACCAGGGTGGTGATGATGGGGAAATACTGAAGCGGTGGTAGAAAGCCATGTCCTAATTCCACCAGTGTGGCACTGGTTGTTTTTCTGCACCTCTGATGTAATCTGCTGCATCAACAGGCTGCTGAATCTACCAGAGTCTATCAAGGGGGTGTTAAGATCACAGAGGATTGAGTTGCTTTTTTGGAAGGTACGAGTCTCTAGCACACACTGAAAACTTGCATATGAATTCCTAAAAGTCTTGAAATTTCTAGAGGAGCAGTGACAAACAAAAGACATGGGCATAATCATGCTGTGGTATTCTGTCATCATATTTAATGCCATTGTAAGTGTGTGTGTGTGTAAATAAGTATATGTTAATCTGTTTGTTAAATAGTTTCTCTACTTATGATTCTAGGAGTTCTTCATATTAAATTTAAGACAATATATGGTTTCACATCACCTAGGTTTGTAATCCCATTGTAGAAGAAAAGTATTGTGGTAGTTTCTGTTGGTGCATTTCAGGAACAAATAACCGAATCTGGTTTATTCAGATACACCAAACACACTGAGTTGCAAGGATGTAAGTTATATAATCTTTTGGAATGCCACTTTTTATTTGCCTGAATGGAAAATAAACTGCCCCTTTTTTTACCCCACCTCAAAAAAATAATAATCTGGAAATTGTTTTAAATGCTGGAAAACACCCACCAGAGATACAAAATAGAGAAAAAGAATTGTCAGCCTTCCCGAATGATTAATCCTGGATTTTAAATGACAAACAAAATTTCATCTCAAACGATAATTTTCAGGAAACCGCAACTGGGAGGACAGCTTTCCATTGGCCCAGTTGAGTTTCTTTTCATCTGTACTTCATGGCATCTTTTTCCATGGCTAGTCCCATGGGATAATTCAATGTTAAGCATTTCACTCACTGTGAAACAGGTTATGGAAAAGCAGTCTAATGAAAAAAGTTTTGCAACTTTAGGAACGCATCCATTCCCAGGCCTCTCAGGTGTCCAATTTGGAATGAAGGAAAGGAGACAAGCATAGGACACTTGAGGGCTGGACCTCCACCTCAGCTCCTCGCGTTCTCTGCACCACTGCCATGCAGCAGCAGAGCTCTAGGTTTGGTGGGGTGGTGCTACCACCCCCGCTGTGTTAGAGCCCTGCAGGGATATGCCTACAGTCCGTGCTTCAAATGGGAATAGCATCACCGTTTCCATCAGGTTTGTGCTCCTTTCCTCACCGTGTGTCACGCTTTTCTTTGCCAACAGCTTCATTGATCAAGGCATGAATGAAGGTAGGGAGCTGACATTTGCTGTCCTCTCAGCACAGAGAGGAATGCTGGCTCTGCAGCCTTTTAAATGAAGGAAAAACATGAAGTCGCTTTGCTCCCCTTCTGCAGAGAAGTCATTAACCTCACTAACAGGGAAGGGGGTAGATTTTTAAACCCCGTGCCTAGGGGATTAGACAAGCAACTGCTCTTAATGTCAGCATTGATATGTTTGAATAAGTTAGTTCATTTCTGAAAACATAACCCAGGTGAGAAGAGGTTCTGACTCTGCAGCTTTAGCCCAAGCGAATGGAGGAGAATAGAGCTTACAAAAGAAAGGCCAAACTCAGGCCTGTTTATGATAAAGGAACATCTACACGTTTACATTTATCAATGTGAATTTCAAGGAATATATATATATGTGCATGTATATATATATACATATATTTATATATACACACATATGTATATATATAATATTCAGTGTGAAAAATAAAAGGCTCTTCACCAATGTTTTGGTATTGTGCCTTAAATAAATGACACTTTCCACTGCCAGTCATGACTTTAAGTCAGATTATGGCTAAAAATATTAAGGGAAGGATCACCACAGCAACAATCACATTGCTCCCCTTCTGCAGAGAAAACGGAAAAACATTCAAACTTTGCCAACCTGAATAAATTACCCAGATTATCGGAACTGTAAGGAAAGCCAATGTAAGCAGCTCTCTGGGTGTGTGTGTGTCTGGGAGTGTGTGCAAATGTGTTAACTGGGTTGCAACCCATTAAATACTTAAGTCAAAGGGGGCAACTCTGAAAATACGCTCCAGAGACAAAAAATTACTGTGGTTGTACCTTAACTGGCCAGCAGATACCCTGTGAAGGGTAGTGCTCACTGTAACACTGGGGGACTCCTGTCCAGCTGCTGGGCTGGGCTCTCCTGCCCGTGGTGGCCCGGAGGTGGGATGGAGCACATTGGTGCTCACTTGGTCTTGTGCCAGTGTGAAGCTGAGGAAGGGCTGCTTTGCTCACACAGATGCACTCTTACTCCAGTCTCGTAGCTGTTTGTACATATTTGGCATAGTTTGCCAATGGAAAGCATCTCGTTAGCCAGGGGAGGAAGAACAGGGGTGGAAGGGTGAGGGGGCAGGAGCAATATTGTCACTGCTTGAAGCACATTGTGCCGGAGTCTGCACTGGAAACCTCCTCTTACCAGGCTGCCCACACTGTCAGTGAAGATAGGATGGCTTTTTTAGAGGCAGTCCAAGGACGTGACTTAGAATAGTTGAAATGATGTCAAGATCTTTGGTGAATTCATAATGCATTAAAGACTCTAAAATCATCCTATGGAAGCCTGAAGCACACGGCTTTTGAGCACTGGAAGAGAAGGCGTAGCGTGCAAAGGTTGTGTGTTCCCTTCTCTTGCCATTAGCATGAACACTTGTTTAGCTGTTTGTAGGTCCAGAATTAAACCCTGGATTGTTGTATGTCCAGGGGGCTGATATTGCTTTCTGGCTTGGATTTCTAGCTAGAAAGGATCCTCAATTATTTTTGGGATCGCACATTTTAAATAAATGGTGCTTGACTGGTCTGTGTCTTTAGCCTTTTCTACTTTCCAGATTCACAGATGTTTTGCAAAGGAGGTGTGTGCTCCTGCTGAACAAATTTAAACTTACTGATAACAGACTTGCTTTTCTTTGCTCTTTTTTTTATGTAGGCCAGTGCAGCTTGGGCTTGGCCAGCTGATCCAAGTGATGCCAGTGATATCCTGGCCCCATTTGAAGTATCTACTGAATGATGGGTCCAGTATATATTGTATGTATATTGTCTGTTGATGCAGGCTGAATTCCAGTAATGACCCATACCTGATGGTAACATGGCTGGAAAATGGTCTCGATGGCTGCTGTCAGAAGCATATGGGGCTCTCTCCTGACTTGCAGTACATGCTGTTCAGGGCCCTCGTGTGCCATTGCCAGAGAGGCACATGAGCAAGCAGGAGGTTTCAGTTTGATCAGGCTGGCTGAAAACTCCTGCTGTTACCTCCAGCTTGTAAAGAGCAGTTTATGGTGAATTTGGTTTCTCTGCAATATTCTGCTTTTTTGGTTTTTAAAGTGCAAATTTTAAAATTTTCTTGCCAACTCCTTTGAAGAGCTCTATGGGCCCATCCACCTTGCTCTCTTTTCTGTCGTTTGATAGCTGCCACCTTGCTGTGCCCACTGTGGCTCCGAGGCTGGCAGCCTGCTTAATCACAGGGCCTTGCCACATGGCATGGATTTTGTGCTGGGTGGTGGTGACGCTGAGACGCTGCAGTGGGGGAAAGCTAACAGCGGCAGCTGGAGTTAATGAATCCTGCATCAGCCAGGATCAAGGACAGGAATCCCAGAGCTCAGAGGGTTTGCATGGAGGTCTCCTGCAGTCTTGATGTGTGAGTGAGTGGAGGAAATGAAAGCACATCTGGATGGGCTAAGGAATATGTAAGCACCGGAATTGCAATATTTAATTCAGTGCTTGTGCATTAGTTGGTTTGTTTCGGTTTGTGGTTTTTTTTTTCCCATCTCTTTTTAAGATTTGCTTGTGTTTCTGGGTAAAGAAAGATGAGTGGTACATATGGTTAGATGTGTGTCTGGTATGAGTCTGTTATTTTGTGTGGGACCTTTAAAAATAAGCTGTTCCCCAGGCTGTAGTCTAGAAGTGAGTGCTATGCATCAATGCAAGATAGCCCTTACAGTGAGTTACACTCTTGTTTGTTTCCCATATAGTTATTTCTCTCCTTGCTTGTCTGATTTAATTTGGAACAAAAACTATTCTGGTTGTAGGCAATTTTGATCTAGGCATTCAGGAAATGGAACAGGATTAGATCTCTAGAAAATACAACTGTGAAAATCCTGCAAGAACAACATGTTGCTTCCCCCACCATCCTGTCAAAGTCAGGTCTGATCAGGATGTCTCCTCTGTACCACCCTGACCTACCTGTTAGGAGGACAAATTCTGAACTGGATAATAATGGACGCTGATTTTCTTTCCCCTTCAAAATCACTGTCTCCAAACTAAGGGCTGTATATTATAACCAACACTCCGATCTAGAAAGCTGAAGTGATTCTCAGCTGCAAAACTCAGATATGAGTTCCTGATAATGGGATAATATGTGGGAAGCCATCAGTTTCTTTCATCCAGATTTACTGGATGAAAGCCTCAAATACGAGGGATATATCTAAAGCAGCTGTGGGTCTTCTCTGCACTGTAGTTTGGGAATTGGCTTGCTGCATTATAGTTTGGGAATAACAGACTCAGTAGCCTCTAAGCTGAACTCAGCCTCACAGAGTGCCTTTCTGGGGACTAGTTTTATCCTGTTTGTTGTACCTTCCTGTCAAATGTGATGGGAAATCAGTGATGAACAGGAGGTCCCTAATCTCCATGGATACTTGTCTCTGCATGGTGTCAAAATCTGAGTTGGCTGTTAATTTTCTCATATTTTACATATGACTAATTTACTTAGGAAGGGAGGGGAAGGAAGGAGGTTATTTGAGATTGAAGTAAAAAATGAGAGAAAGAAAATTTGGCAGTGGTTCTCAACTGTAGCTGATGGGAGGCCTCCAGAGGCCTGTCCCATACCTGCATCCCCCAAGCCTGTTGTCAGCTCTCATGCTTTGTTCTGTGCTCGGAGCAGGGTCTCAAAGGAACACAGCTGCTGCAGCTGCTCATAGACCAAAAGGTGACCTTTCGAGTAGCTGAGGCATGATGCATTATTTAGTGCATTCCTGGCTAAAATGGAAATGAAATGTTTTCGTTAGCAGAAAGATTTGTTTGTCCTTTCACTTGGATGCATCCTTTTTGCATCGCACAATAGCGTGGCGTGCACACCACTCCTCGGGGTTTCTTCTGGGTAAAGTTTTTGGTAAGACTTTGAAAAAACACAGACTGTTTATTAGAAGGACCCTACTAGCCAAATGTAATAGACTTCAGTTTAGAGGTACCAAGTTTGCAGAAAAAACAAGTTCTATTTAAATAATGTGTAGGAGTGAAAGCTCCCTGTCTTTAGACTATCAGCTGATACTGGTAAGTACCATAACCAGCTGTTACCTCAACATGAAGTGTTTTGCTTCTTTCAATTGATCAAGAGTCTCTTGGAAGCTGCCATAGCAGGGCATTCATTACAGGGATGTTTAATGAGTAGAATATTTGTCATTTGCATAGAGAGGGGCTTCAGCAGGGATCCCAGTGATCTGTGATAGCCAGGTACCTAGGCACTCTGTGCATCTACTGGGTGAAGGAGGGGAGGCAGATGGGACCAATTTTTCACAATGTCTGACATTAAATTTCCCACATGGTCTTCCAGACAGAGATTCAAAGAGGCTGCAACCTACCCCTCCTGCTGACTGTGAATGAAGACTGCAGTATACTCTGCTACAAGTCCATCTGCTCTTTAACTTCACATAATTAAAAAAAAAAAATCTATCTAAGAGTGTTTTTCCTTTGAAGTTTCCAGCACTGTTTATGGAGGCTCAAAAGGGGTATTATTCATAAGTTTCAGATGAAGAAAGCGGAACTGTCAAAGTAACAACTGACTTGAGAGTAGCCAGTATTCTCCAAGGCATCAGCATTTAGAAGGACCTGAGAAAAGATCCTGTGCTTACCAGGAAATTTCACGGATCTCATCAAGCCCCAAAACACAGGAAGGAGAAAAAATCTGCACAAATGAAGTGCCCAGCAGACCATGATATCTTGTTGAAAACCCCAGTGGTAAAATTTTTCATAAAATCATAGGTATCTGCTTCAGTGGGATTATTTTTAGCAGTAAAAGAGTAGATGGCGTAAGACAAGTGAAGAGGGATTCCGTAAATAACTGCAAGTGTTTCAGTATTGGCATCATCTTAATTGTTACAACAAACAGCACAAGATGACAAAAAATGAACACCTTTCTACTCAGAAGAGAAACTGCTTTTAAAAAAGAAAGGAATGAAAGCCAGCTCTGTGATTTCTCCAATCACAGTTAATTAAAATGGACATAACTGGAGAAGCATAGACACCTGAGCAGCTTTCAAGACATTTCTCTGGCATGTTCTTACTGACTCTGAGACCTTATTTCCAGCCACAATGTCTGCTCATCCTAGTGCAGCACCCTTCAAACCAACCTTCCCCAAAGGATCCAGCAGACATGGTCTGAGAAAAGAGCTGAGCACAAGCTGGTAGGAGCTCACTGCAGGGAGTTCTGAGTGCTGTGGGATTTAGTCAAACAGTAAAGTACAAGCTTCTACTATGACTCATCTGGTGTAAAACTAGTGCTAAGTATTGTACATAATTAAGACAGCATTATTACAGTGAGATGGCACTTCTTTTTTTGGTGTGGTTAAAGTCTTGAAAAGGTGTAATGTTTTCAGCCTTCAGAACTGTGAAGATGAGGAGTTCTGATAGGAGTTCATTCTAAAAGATATCGTGGCTACAGTGAGTTTAGATCATAATTTGCGTTGTTGCTGAAGCTTTGCATGCATATTTCTGTTGCCTTTGTGAAAAGCTGTGATATTTGTGAGAATAAACACGACCTTAGGATTGTGTTCATTAGGTAACACTTGCAACACTGGCCTCTCTACATATTCCGAGGGTTTTCATCATTTTTGTACCCACAAATCAAGTATTTTATTTTGAGCCACATTTCTTAAAGAGGTCCTCTTGGTTTCTCGAATAAAAGGCACAAAAAATTATATTTGCCATCGAATGCAACAGAAAATGTTGGTGATGGTAGTGTCAGTGAGCTAGAGATTCAACATTTGAACACTGACTGTCAGCAGGTACAGAAGTATTAGTAAGACATTGTCCCTACCAATGGGAAAAGTTGAACAAGTAGGTCATTCCAATTTGCTTACTTGTCCCAACTTTTTCCTTCAGAGGTCCACAAATCAACTTTGCTTTTAGTGAATACATATTCTTGGTTAAAATTTATTGTGGTATAATGCAAAGAAATTCAGCTTATCGGTCATTCTAAAACCATTTGTTCAAATTACTTGATTCTCGTTATCCTTTACTAGAAACTCCTGTTGTGTTATGATATTATTTCTGTTCATTGATTATCTGTCTGACTTGCAAGGGGGAGGTGGGAAAGCAGAGTGCAAGATGGTGACATGGACCATTTTAAGGGACAGGACTTCAAAACAACCCACCTGTGTATTCCAATGGATTCCTCTGAAGTATGTTTGTGCTCTTACTGTAAAGTCCATTGGCTACTTCTTCAACCTAACTTTACCACCACTCTTCTTATAGTTTCCTAACATGCTGTTTATACTGTGTTTCATGCACATCTCCAAGGAATTATTTGCATAAGTTACAGGAGCTACAGAGTCTCAGGAAGAATCCCAGGCAAACAATGCACTTGGGTGAAGACATCTCAACTACAGCCAATGAACCCTCTCTTTTTGTGTGTGTTGAACAAACTATAATATTTTACAAGTCTGAAAATTAAGAATTCCAAGAGTCTTTCTGAAAAAAGTGATTATTTAATGTAAAAGATAGATCAATTCCTGTTTTGTTTGCACTGCTGCTTTCTGGATGAGTTTCCAATCTATTAGTGAAGCAGTAAATGCTCCTCCAGCAACCAACCATTGATGTTTTGAAAACAAATCAAAAGCAGTGTAAGGCTGTTGAAGAAAAGGGCTTGAAAGGAAAAGAGTGAAAGATTGTGCCATTCCTATGGTAGCTGCAAAAGTTTGTGAAGATTACAGCTGAGAGAGGGATGGGCCAGAGACCAGAGAGAGACCGAGGGATCAAGGACAAGAGATCTGCCCGTAGAGTTTTGTCCTACCATGCCTTCTTGCATGCTCACAGCCTAAACAGCACAACTAAAACGCTGCAGGGTTGATCTGTTAGGGGCACACCACCAGAAGTGGAATTGTGTGAGAGGATGGATAAGCCTCAAATGGAGAGAGCACCTGTTGACCGTGGTTTTTACCTTGGACTTTGTACTGCCCTGACAGGATTTACAGAGAGTCTGGACACGAAAGAGAAATACTGTGCATGACTATTCTTTGTAACATAGGATTTTCACTTCAGCTGAGGGGCCAGGGACATTGCTGTGGGTGCATGCTGGGGTTGCACTCCTGATGCACTCTCAGATGCCCTGACTTTTATCTTTATTCCAACCATGAGCTCACTACAAGCCCAAAGGGAAAAGTATTTGTATTCCACTGTGCACATTGACAGTAATTTTGTGGATGCAGCACAACACTGTAGAAAGAGACAGGTATATGGAGCATTTAGAAGGCAATAATTTCTTCTAACCTTTTTTATTTATTTTTTTTAGCCACACTGCAAAGGTTATAGTAGGAATAGCAAAGGAAAGAACTTGCAGACTTCACAAAAATCAAAGCCTACAGCTTGTGCTGGATGGGTTTATTTGGCACACATCTGTGATTATGAAATGAATTTTGAATTGCTTTTGAACATCATCTGGATAATGATTCATCCTTTTGATTTCCCTTTTCCCTCCAGAACATCTGCCGTTAACAAACCAACCAGTTGCAATGTTGTACAATCCACATTTGAACCTGTTTCTCAAAAGATTGCACATTTCCTTGAATAAACAATTACTCAGCTCATTTGCACAGAGGTAAGGTCAGTCTTGGGACTGAAAAATGAATCAACGAGCCTCTCTGGCAACCATCTTTGAAATGGTCAAGAAGCAATTGCAGTAGAAATGTGTTAAACTGCAACTTCCTGTTGCAGAAATGCCACATCAACAGGCAGCTTAAGTGTTTCTGTACAAAAAGATATTGTACAGCCTTGGTTTGGTTGAGTTGAGCCCATTACAGGGTTTAGGCACATGCCTGAAGATGGAATTACACGACTGAAGTTAAGACGTGCTTAAGTGTTTTGTTGTGTATGGGCCTACACACTACATCTGTGTTTGTATTAAGAAGAAAAGCTGTTCTACAAGACTTTCAGTCATTTTAAAATGTATTTTTGTTCTGAACTGGAACAGGAAGTTTTATCTTTTAATGAAATTTAAGGGATCTTTAATTCCAGAAATCTTGTAATTGAGCATACTTGAAACATTGTGTGTCAGTAATGTTGAAACTATTTGAGACATTAAGATTGAAATATTGCGTGTCCACATATGTTATTAAATTAATTAGAAGCAACTGTTAACTAAGCATGCCGGGACTGCCTGGGTTGTGTATTACCACCCCCTGGATACAGAAAAGAGCTGTGGTCTGGTCTAGCTTCTTGGCTGAGATGCAATATTCCATGAACATGCTTCTCAGCTGAGCAGTAAAACAAGGATATTCATCTGTGCACAGAGTAGACCTGGACCTACTAAACCCTGTTCAGTCCAACTGGATTTAGGTAGGGACATCTCAAGTGCCTTGTACCAGGTCTTTGCTGCAAGTGCTTCAGGAACGCAGGGCACAGACCCTGTGCTTGTCCCTGTAGGTGGTTTGGGTCTTCCTTGGCTTGTTGGTTCTGCCTTTGATGTATCCAAGATGATTCCATACTGTCCAGGACCCATGGTAGTTTGGGCACAGCACCATCATTTGCGTCTGATGCTGTACATGATAACTGAGCCCCTCTGGAGCTGAGGGCTGCAGCTCTGCAGCAGCCAGCCTGGGTGCAGAACTAAGCTGCAGCTGCTTAAAGTCAAGCTGGGTCTTTGCAGGAACTTCCTTCAAGCCTGTTCTGCCATGGACATCCCACTACCTGCGGCCTGGCTTTAAACTTAAAATCTAAAATTTGCAAATCAAAGCTAAGCATGTTTTGGTAACTTCTTACTAACTATATTACCATAATCAATTGTCATTTTCTTGAAAAATTTCAGTATTGTGGAATCATCTTCGCTGTAAGGAGACTGATACATTGGAAAAAATTCAAGCAGCTCTGTGAGTATATAGCAAGAATGATAGACGAAGTCTTACCAGACTGAATATATTGTTTGTTCTGCCTGTCTCTAGATATAGTGGTTGTTCAAAAAGGAGTAGATATCTGGGAATAGTCTATGAATGGGAATTGTACTCTGTTCCCCTCTGTTTCCACTGCTCTTCAAGTTACAATCTCTTCTCAGTCTCATTTCCTGACCAATCAAGTAGGGTTGATCACCAGGCCAAGAGCTTATTTGGGTAGGCGGGCTTAAGGACACTGAAACAATTGCTTTAGACAGGACTCTTTCCGTGGCCCGAGCATATGGCACCTGTGGTGAAATTTATTCAGACAAATGTCTCATCTGAAATGGCCTTTCCTGCTTAAGTCTCTAGGTAGTTACGGCTTTGCTGGGATGTCCTGACCGTTTTTTTGGGGTTGAAATAAGTATCTGAGGTCCACAGCCTTTGTGTCCCTATCAGCTTCTGGGTCAGCTGGCCAGCAGAGAAGTTGTCTAATCACATTTTTGAGAGATTTTCTTTCATCCTTTAAGGCCTCAACTCCAGCAAAACATAAACCAGTAAATTTAGCTGGAGACTGTGAATATTGCCCCTTATGACAAACCCCTCTGCCCTTGCTTGGCTCCTTTCTTACTGTTCCTGCAAGAAACAAAGGCAGTCCCTTGTATCCAAACGACAGAATTCTTTGGATTCAGATGTGAGTAAGCATAGGAGTGGGAGCCTGGATTCTGTGTTCGTAATGGTTGTTATTATTATTATTATCGTTGTGGTTTTTGCTGCAGTTACTACATGTATGGTTATATTTCTGCCTGAAGAAACAGAACAGCTTCACAAATGAGTATAAAAAGATGCATGTGTTTTCCTGAGCTTGTATGTACTTTACTGTGATCTGACACTTACTATAAGAAATGCATTTTATATAATTGGCAGTGGCAGACACCTATTCTGATAGAAAAAAAATGTATTGAACAATACACTGTGTATCACTGATAGTGACTTGCAGCAGTATTTCCATAAAAGTAAAGGATAATTTAGCACTTGAAAGTCAGGCCTCAAAACCAAAATAAAATGCCTTTCTTTTTCTGTACCTAGCCTAGGATATATCTCACCTCACTGCAGACATCAGCAGTGTAGACACATATGGCAAAACCCATCACCCCAAGCTCCCTTTGCAGTCAATACAGGGAGCAGGCACTTTTAGGCCATGATTCATCTGACCTATTTACATGTCTGCTGTAGGAGGAGATGAATCACTGCCTAGACTAGAGCTGTGCGGAGGATAAAGAGAGCCTAAGATGGCCAGCACAGATGTAGATGCTTGTAAAGATCTACAGTTTGAATTTAGGCTTTCAGTTTGGAACAACAATTTTTCAGAGAAGAGTGAAATTTCCTAAGCTGTGTTTTCCTAGCAGAATATGTGTATGAATATATACATACATGGTATTTTTCTTCCTGCAACAGAAACATTTGCAACAATATCTTTTGAACACTGGCCCTATATCCTCTTCCAAATGTTCTACCATCTGAAGAGCTGCCATTTTATCTCTCTCTGCCTCTGCCCCTCTTTCACACATACAGACATGTGTACACATACCACATTTCAGAGCTGGGCCTTCAGAATTTTCAGCATTAACTTAAAATATATTCCTCTGTGTGTGGTAGCCAGAGCTGCTGTTACACACGGACAGATATATTAACTGGGTTTGGGTTTTTTTTAAAAACCGAAAACAAAATATTTGAACAAAACCACCAAATGAAGATTTCTGAAATTTCCTTCTCTTTAAAAATAACATTTTTATTAATTTGGTTTTTTCTTCTAGGATCTGCTCTACTCTGCCTGCAGCCTTGGTGAGGCAGAGCATCATAGGAAGAGGAACATGAATTCCTGGGAGAGAAGTACTGGTGCAGAGGAAGGGAGAAGACAAGACTTGATCATGTAAGAACGAGTGCAGGTTCCTAAGTAAAGCTGTGAGATGACAAGATAGAGGCACAGTTGTGTTATTATGTGTAGAAGGTCAGAGTTGTGAGAGTCTGATTTTTGAGGATGATGTCCTGGCAGGTACTCTTGTGCACATGCTGTAGAATAACATTCCAGTGCATCCGTACATCCATCTACACTGCAAATGGCATGGGGGTAATACTTAAAAAAAAGAAGAAGAAATGAAACCACCCTGTTGGAGAGCTTTACAATGCTCAGCTGCTCCCGAGGACTGCTTGGTGTAGCTACAGCAGGCAAAACATCCCTCCCATCTAGTCGCTGGCACACAGCACAGCAACCCATTTATGTGAGCACCTGGTTGATCAGTTTGCCTGTGACAGATCTTGGCACACCCTCTCCTCTGGCTGTAAAGCTTTACTGACTTGTGTGTTTTTTCCCCCACAAACTCTTGTCTAGCAGGGGAGGACTTGGAACAGAACAACACTGGCTCTGGCAACAACAGGAAAGTGAATTTTAGATAACCCTTTTGGGTGCAAGCTTTGCAGCCATTTAAGGGCTTTTCTGTGGGGTTAGTGAGGAAGGGCTGTCCATCATCCAAAGTCTACTGTTGTGGGAAGGGTGCCTGTGACTGCAAAGGTCTTTGGCAAAGGCCGGGAGCATCTGAAGGCTGCTCTGAGAAATGGGTATGGGCTCACAGTTCCCCACAGGGTGCAGTGCAGAAGTGGCTTCAGGAAGAGAGCACTCTTCCACCGGTCATCCCAGTGCATCATTCATTAAATATAACGCCCTACAGGAAAATCAGGGGTTTGTGTTTTCCGTACCCCCTCCTGCATCAGCCCTGACGTCAGTAGTTTGGAATCACGGAAGTTAAATTAAGGCCAGTGCAGTCTAATAGGCAAGGGATAGCAAATGCTAAGAAGTCAAGGTAATGAGAAAATACCTGCCATCTGGAGCTGTCATAAGCATGAATTTACATCTCTCCCCACGAAATAAATAAATCACAGCCTGCAAAACATTACTCTCCCTGGATGCAAAGTCCCACTCCTGCCGCTGACACCAAAAATTTTGGCCTCCCCGCTTTCTGCGTGGTCGGTGGCTTCTGCCGAAAGCCCCAGGGTGACGTGTCTGGGCGCGGGGAGACATCTGCAGCCGCTGCCTGCTCAGGCACGGTGGCTGGAGTGGGATCTGTTCTGCTGCATCCGCTCACTCCAGTCCTTGCTCTGACGGAAAGTTTTCCTCCTGGCTCTGACAGCACCGCAGCCACTTGGGGAAGCACATGACTTCCTTGGGAGACGGTGTTTCTTATTTGTGTTGCAGGCCTCCAGCAGGCATGGCACCGAGGCAATATTTATATCAGTTTTTGTAACATCATCGCAGCAGCTGCAATTTTGGGAACTGAAGCACTGGCTGGAAGTGGGAGAGAGAGGCACAAAGCACAACACACCACATAGAAATGTGGATGCAAGGGGAAAAAAAAAGGAAAAAAAAAAAGACAAGTAAAGAAAAGAAAATTGGCAACCGGCCTCCTCCCCCAGAAAGCTCGTTGTGTTCCCGGCTGCCAGGGGTGCTGCTTGCCCTCCAGATGGTTGCCACAGGGCCCATCTGTGTAAAAGTGAGTCAATGGCAATTGCAGCTCAGGATGTGTGTGATGGGATCAGATCTGTCCCATCAGGGTGCTTGCACTCCTGGAGGAGCAGGACAGGGGAAGGGGCGTCCTCCAGCCAGGTGGCTTTCGGTGCTACAAGCCAAACAGTTCAGCAGTCTTCTCATACCCTTCAGCTATGAGAAAACCTAGTGCAACATTCGCGTGCAGGAAACCAGGCTGCCCCCAAAACTGCTGCAGCCCCATGCTGTGCCTTGGCAATCAGCCCTAGCGAGCTCCTTATCCCAGCTACAATGCCGTGCTGGTGCAGCCATGCTGCTCCCAGGTGCCCAGCTTGGATCTCTGACCCACACTCTGCATGTGTCCTGACCTCTGTGGAACTACCTTTTTGTGGCTGGGAAACCCCCAGGGGGTTAGGATAGGTGTCCTGTCTTCCACATGATTTACTTGCTGCTTCCCATGACAGGTATGTGACCCAATTCTCTCCTTTTCTGCCCCCTGGCTTGATTTCAGTGGTGTTTAGCCAGTGGAGGTTTGAGGCTTCTCTGGTGCTGTGGGGCTGGAAGTCATAGCTGCCTGAAAGACAGTAGAGTCCTCTTCACCATGTCTCCTTGTTCCTTCATCTGCCCTGCAGCAGAGCCGAGTAAGTGCCCTTGGTGGGTGCCATGTGTGTAAGAGGGGCTCTCCACTGCCCGTGCACGCTCTCAGTAGGTGGTTTCTACCTCTGCTGCCAAACAGCAGCAGCTGGCAGAACATAGGCCTGAATTCTTCCCTGTCCATTGCTTTTTCTCCATGTAGCTCCACTGGCCTGTGGAGTGATGTCTGACAGAGAAGGTGTCACACATTCCCCGGTTACCTTAGAGCTCGGTGAAACTGAAGAAAGTTGACATGAAGCTAAAAAGCTCCCGCAAGGTGCTGCCCCAGCCCTATCAGATGATGCACATTTTATCACGGGCAAGAGCTGAAGGTCATTTGACCCGAATATAGCTGTGTGGTGCAAAACACCTTCATTGTCCTGGACAGGACAAAGTCTCTAGAAAAAGCTGGGCTGCCAATGAGCTCTCCATGTTCATGTGTCCTGCAGTCCTCAGAAAGGACTGCTGTTAGGACCAAGCAGGGGAGCCATCACTGTGTCTGCCTGGAAGGACTCTTGAAAACCAGCACCTGAAGCTGCATCACAGGCTCCCTGAGGTAGGGACACCGTCAAAAACTGGCGACATGGTAAGCATGGCCTACTGGGCTATGTCCCTCAGAAAATCCTCTCCAGTCTCCCACTTCGCATGCTCTTGTGCCATGAGCACTCCTACTTTGTCTCAAAAAGAACTGAAACATCGGCGCCCAAGTTGTTTCCTTAGCACAAACACCCTGAACTGCTCCTGGTGAGCAGAGTTGGGGTAAGACAAGCAGGGAGGGAAGGGAGGAAGAAAAGACATGCCAGCTGTGGTGGCAGATCCTCTGAGGTGGCGTGGGGAGGGCTTGGCAACCCTTTCAGCACTGTCCTATTGCAACAGGAAGGAGGAGGATATACTGAGGTTACTTAAAAGCCCCCAACTTTTTCCCTGCTTCTATTGCACTGCAGAAATTCTGCAAGGGAGAAGAAAAAAAGAAAGACTACCTGAAAAGAAGGTACCCTTGATAACTGAAAAAAACATCCTTTTAGAGCTTACTCCTATTAAATAATTGCTACATTTTAAATTGCTGTTTTCAGGGGCTTTAGAAGAAGTTTTCTTCTCAGTCATTAATATTTTCTTAGAAGGGTGGCATGGCTTTTTCACTGCTACATGCTTACACTGAAATAGATGTGAAAGCAGTTTTGAGTGGCTCAAAAAGAAGTCTCTGATCAGCCTACATCTAAGATTTCCCTTAAGGATTTTGTGGGAGAGAAATAAGTGGATAAGTGCTTTTTTCTTTTCCTTTTTTTTCCCTTTACCCCCTTCTCTCTTCCCCCCTCCCCTTCTTTTTCTCAAAAGTGGATTGTCTGGGTGCAGGAGTTAGCCCTGTAGATACTGGGTGTTTGTGTGCACAGGGACAAAAATACAGTTCTCCACCGATCATCCACAGACTGTTGTGGGCTGTAGTATTTGGCTTGATTGCAGTATGACTTATAATGTCATTTTTATTAGGGAGAGGTAGCGTGTGATTCACTTTCTGAAAATATAATTTGTTATTTTGGATTCAATAATGCTTTTCTGGGGGATGAGAGAGTGAATGATTTTCCAGTTCTTTTACCTGAAACTTCCTAATGTTTTTAGTGCCCTGCTTCTCCTAGGCAAATACTTCTGTGTTAGACTTCCCTCTCCTTTTCCCGCCCCCTCCTTCTTCTCTTATTCATGTGTTTTGATGAACACAAAATGCCTTCCAATCCTTAGAGAGCTATACTTATCATTAGACTGATGTTTTCTGCCTCTCTGGTTTTATTTATGTAAGTCTAAAAATGTGTAGCTCACTGGCACCCCACATTGCTTTTGGCTTCTCCCATCTTGCACGTGCCATGCTAGCTCATGTTTGCTTTTTCCTTACACTCTTTCGTGCTATTACAACTTTTTTAGTACAGGATGTCTGAAACAACGAGCACCAATGAGGAGAATAAACTTCCTTTGAATGGGAGAAGAGCCATCCCACCAAACTACTCCAATGATGAAGAAAATGAGGTCCCCGAGATGGAAGCTTTTGGATTGATACCTAGAGGATTTAATCCTAGAGGTACAGCATACAGTTAAGCCTTAAATCTATTTTTACATCTTCCATACTCTTGTCAGCACAGGTCTGTGTACTAAATCCAAACCACTTTTTCCTTACATCTTTCCAATTCAGACAATTTTTCTTGCTGCTCATGGGAAAACTTACTGAAACCACCTGTGTGCATGGAAATGTTAGCACGGGCTATGGGTAGGGAAAGTGAGGAGTGGAGAAGCTGAGTGACCAGTTTTCAGGTTGAACTGTGGGACTGGTTAAAAAAAGGCAAGAATGGGTTTTCCCGGTCTGACCACAATCACAGAGTCACTTTAGGAACCTGCTGGCTTCAGGCATGGCTATGGCAGCATTGGAGTGAAGGCCCAGAAGGAGTCTGTTCTCTTAATGGCCCTTCTCATTTAGATGGCCTTAAACTGCCTGTGAAACTGCTGCAAAATGTTGTCTGGAAGGAAAAACTTTTGCTATAGATGTTCAGCTCACTCACAAAAAGTAACACGAGACTAAAAGGAATACCCATATGATTATTTATTCTCCCGTGAAAAATATTTCAATCATTTGGCTGGGGAAACAAAACAATATTACGGTAGAGGATAGACAAATCAAAGTATGTTCCCAGTGTCAGCTCTTTGGAGTCAACCAGAAATAAGAAATATGTAAGGTTTGGTTTAAAAGAAAACAGGATTAACTTCTGAATGACTCATTAATGAAATTATGTTAATTTTTTTGCCTATTTGAATTGAACAGCAGAACTTGTTGAACGTGGCAGCTCAGAGTAGCTGGATGTAATACTACTTAATGCTCATAGGGGACTTTTCATCCAGAGTTGAAGGAGTGCTTAATAAATGTGGACAAGAATTAATTACTGAATTTCACACATTGGGAAACAGGCAAAAAGATTTTAAGTGACAAGTTGCAAAGCATTATTTCTGTAATCCTAATCATGTGCCTTAACCACACTCCCCTCCCCACCACCCTCCTCACCCCCATCTTAATACACACACATTTCTTTTAAAAGCATTTATTTTTGAAAAAATGCCTCAGCAAACCAACTGGCATGTTAAGACTGCAGAAATTTTGCTTGAACCTATTCTGACAACCCGGTAGCTCTGGGGCAAGCATGTGTGTTTAAATTGTCAGATGCAATGCAGTGCAAGTCCCAGCTAGACACTGTTTCAAATGCAACATACTCACAGAAACTGGACATGTGTAACTGTGGGATACCTTAGAAGGAATGCAGCCTGTAGCTAAAGCCCACCAGTACCAGGAGAAAGATTCCTGCTGCTTTTTGATGTGCTTCACATCAGGCTCTGAATGAAGTGTGGTGCTTGTGGGCGGCAGCCTCCTGCTTTTCAGAAATGTGGTGGAAACTTAGGAATGTCGGGTCAAGTGAGTTGAGGCAGGAACCCAACATGTCCTTAAGGTGATGCTGCTGTTGAGAAAAACATTCCTTGTCCAAAGCACGAGTTTGTGTGGCCATTGAGTAAGCCTGGCTATGGGACTGGTATGGCTGAAAAATAAATCTGTGCATAACAGCAAAACTCTTTTTGTACAGCTGGATCAGCTCTGCTGTGCAATTCTCTCCAATGCTTGTAGCAAAACTATGCAAGGGGTGACCGGAAGGGTCACCTGAAGAGTCCCTGAAGGGGCTGCAGCAGCGTTCCTGTTTTGGTGCACATCAGCTGTGATCTAAGCCTGTGGTACCAGCTGATACAAGTGTGGTCCCTGGACATACTGTTTGGGGTTGGATGCTTAAGTCACCTGTCAGACCACGTTAAATGTTTATTACCCCATGGAGCTCAGCCTGACATTCAGGAGCTGAGCTTGCCCTGGAGCACTCAGTGTTATGCTTGGGGGATAAAATGAGTGTCCATGGGCAAAGCAGGAGCAACACAGTGCGACGGGGCTCTAGAGCTGTGAGCACATCCCGGCAGAGAGCTCCTTGTGACACCTTCCCGTTCTCCTGCACACCCCTACACTTCTGGGCTGTCCAGATTTTTCTGTAGTGGTTCCCAGATTTCGTTACCATAACACACTGAAAAAAGCATACAAATGCTTTTATCTCTACTGTTACAACTGAGGTGTTTTCTAGCCTTTGGACACCTGCTACAAACATCTAAACACCTGTGTCTTCACCTGTGTCAGATTGCAGTCAAGAGCCATCCAGTGAGTGAAAGTGAAGGGTGCAGGTTGTCCAGAGAGTCACTGGATGTCAATTCCATGGGGATCTGTACCCTTCTCTCAGCTCCACCGACTGCAGCAACCAACCATCAACTGGCCATAATAAGAAGTTACATACCAGGCTCACATCATTTAGATGCCTAAATTTAACTGAATTCTGCCCTTGATCCGTGCAGTGTAGGAGTGTACAGCTGAGCTAGTCACCCTCGTTTCCCTTGACAGCCAACAGAGAGAAACAGGCGTTTTTAGGGTGTGATTCATTTGACCTATTTTAGCTACTACTCCCGGATGAGGTAAGACCCAGTGCTTGCCTGGCTCTCTGCTGACACCCACTTCCACTCCGCTGAATCACAGCCCTGCTGCCAGGGCCGGCTGCGTCCCCAGCCCGGTCAGCGGGCTACCTGCTGCTGGAGCCGGCTTGCCCGCGGGAGGAGATGCTCATGAGGGGGACGGAGCGCTTCTTCAGCAAGAAGCCTGTGTCCCTGGGAGCATCCCTCTCCTCCCCCCGGCTCCTCCTGGCCGGCTCATCTCACCACAGTGTGTCGAGAGTGGGCTCGGTGGGAGGACACAGCCCTGGCACCCCACTCTCCTTTGCAGGGTCCGGCGACTCGCCAGGCATTCGTGCTTCCCCTGCTAGCAGAGTGATGGGCATTTCCTTTGGAAATTCGCACTTTTTTTTTTTTCTTTTTCAGTAATTCAAAGCCCTTCCTCTCTGGTTGTCCAAGGAAACCTGATGTTTGAAGGCTATTCTTTTTATTTGGAAAACCGCTCAAGCTTGTGCTCATTTATTTCCCCGCAAGCTTAACCTTACACAAGCTTTAAGAAGGCATCACATTGCCGCCTCTCGTGCAGCAAACCTGCTTGCACTGAACAACAGACCGGGCTACAGGCAAACCCTCAAGTGGACCTGATTTCAAAGGAGGCCTCGATGGCCACCTGTCCCTCACAAACAGATGAGCGTGGCCTGGAGCTTTCCGTTGGATCACACCCTGGTGCTGGTGTTAGCACATCCCATTACCCTGCTCATGTTTTGCCCGTCGTAATTACCATTACTGTAATTAGCACAGGCCCAGCCGTGGGTTGTCTTCATCTGGCAAGCTTAACATACATTTTAACAGTGAGACCAAAAATGAAATGTGTTTTTTGTAGATGTGTGTGGCTGTGTTCTGATAGGAGCCATGTAAAGTCCTGTGATAAAATGAAGCAAATGCTGAACTGAAAGCCCAGGGTGGCCCAGCTTTGCAGCTCCTTGAAAGGGCTAACGTCCAGAGGAAGGGTGAGGTCACTATTGCCTTTTATTGCAAAACAGGAGATGAAAAATAAAACAAACCCTCAGCTCTGTTTTTATGCCTCCTTGGAAGGAGGGAGAAGCTGAGCCAATTTCTTATTGATAGTTTCACTCCTCACAGAACCCCAAAATGCACAGGTTTTACATGTAGTGCTTTCGGCCCAGATGGGTTTGAAAGATATAAGGGGAGAGATTCTCCCCTGTCCCTGCTTTATCCCTGTACAGGAAATTCCTGCCTCATGTAATTTAATTGTGAGTTTTGTCAGCATTTTTGAGAGAGCATTGGTAAGTTTTGCAAGGAGGGAGGTGAAGATATGCCCTACTTCACAGAGGGGCAATGAGAATGGTTTCTGAGCAAAATGTTTCATACAGACGTCTTTGTAACTTCAGCAAGTGCTAAAGCCAGTGGGTTTTTACAGAAATTACTCCAGAAGCCTGGTGAATTGAGCAGAGAATAACAATAATGTTGTCATGGGACTTTAAACCTGACTCAGGATTGAACAGAGTATTCCAGCCTTTTTGCAGATTAGGGTTAGCAGAAGGCAGATGGTTTTGGGTTCAGTTATGCAGAGATTTTCCATGAAAGGTTCCTTATCATGCTGCGTCCTCAGGCATATTCCTTTCCTTCTGTTTCCTAAAGGACACAGCTAGGGATCTGAGGGACAATGCAAGCAGGAATGGGACCCACTCCCATTACCATTACTCCCCTGTCTGCCATTAGCTGTTGCCCAGAGCCCAGACTGGGCAAGAGAAGGACCATGCTGACCATGCTTCCCATCTAGGGAAGGTGCTGCCTGCAAGGCTCTGCTGCTTGTCCAGAACTGACAAATTAAAACAATGTGCAGCGCTGTTGTCTGAGCTTCTGTGAAAGGGGCCACATTCAGCCCCCAGTGACTTGAATGTCCGACTCATTTACTGAGCACATCATTCTTGCCCACAGTGCGCTTAGTAGAGGGCCAAATTAGCCACCATCACAACTACACACAGCTCCACCAGCTGCTGTAAATGTGCAGCTCTTTTTGCCAGGCATGAGTTTGGCTCTGTCACTCCAAGCATAAAATGCAGGAATTAGCTTGTTTCTAACTGTCAGCACCTGGAAAGGCAAGCTGAGAGCTGCAAATCTAGCTTTACTCTTCTGTCTCTCTCCCATTGGTGAGTAGTAATGGTCCTGCTCGTCTTGGCAGAGGTTTCATGATTACGTGCCTAAGCATGTAGGCGAAAGAACAATGTCCAGTTCATTTTCATGTGGTTTCTCATAGTGTGGGAAGACTCCCATTGTGCAGATTCATGGTGTGGTACAGTCATGTAGTTTATGGTGACTGCAAGTGCCTGTGGCTATCCCAGTGCCACCCCACACTGGTCATTAGCTGAACAAACCACTTCTAGTTTGCTATAGGCCTTTAGACGGCCCTAATCTGAAGGGAGCAAAGCTTTGCCAGTGCATGTGACAGATACCTACTGCTGCTTGCCTGTAACTCTATGCTGTAATTATATGCGGTAATGTTATATTTAGTTTTCATAAGAAGACACTAATAGCAGTGGAGGTGTACTGAGAAGCTGAGTCTAGACACATGCAGTACACCCAAACCTTATCTAATACAGGCAATCCAAGCTCTCAGCTGAATGCGAGATCATTAACTGCCTCTCAGGCTCTCCAGCTCTCAGTACTGGTAGCATCTCGCAAACAATGTATTTAGGTGTCACCAAGCCCCTGTGAATTTGCATTTTACAAATGGGGGGGCTGTGGGAAGGGAGATATGAAACCCCAACCCTCAAAGTCCCACTGATTGCTCTGTTAAACTTGTGACAGCAAGGCCCAGACTTGCGGAAAGCCGATGCCAATGGAAAGATGGGGCCAGACTCTCCTTGGAGACATTCAGCTTCCAACACGTAGCAACCTGCTCTTTCTGTGGTTGCTCTCACCGTGCACTAGAAGCCTTGTAGCCCCTGTGAAAATGGCAGGTGGACAGAGAAGTGTCTGTCCATAAGTCTCTTCTCAGCCAGGAGCATGTAAGCCTCAGACAGATCCAGCATGTTCCTGTTGCATGGTGTTCCCTCCCCAGAGAAGGGGAGGACAGGGCCTCTAATGATGTTGATATAATTTTGACATTTCAGCACACTGACTCCTTCCCCCTCTGTTCATTTACGCGTTTCTGCAGATTACCTGCGTGTTGTGGATATTTATATGTTCAAGGATCCTCACGAGATCAACAAGCAGCAGCACCACACCGACAAGTACTACAACCCCAAGCTGATAGTGCGTCGGGGACAGGCTTTCCAAATCCAGGTTGACTTCAACCGACCCTACAATCCAGAGACGGACCAATTCTGGCTGGAGTTTTGGATGGGTAAGTGCCTGGCAAAGTATGTGTCTTATCAGCAAAGCAATAGTCTCTCATAAACAGGAAAACAGCAGAACTTAATGGCTGGGTCTTTTCCTGTTGTGATTGATAAACCATAAAAACAGGCTTTGCCATAGACAAGGAAGTGTTTTTCTAAACAAGGTTTGAATCTTTTCTTGAGAAAACTAGCAGAATTTCATGTGAGAGAAGGAGGAAAATCTGTGGGTTTCTGTTTCGTAAGAAGCTGTACTTTTTTGAGCTTTCAAAGTTATATCTGGTTAATGCTGTATGGCAATGCTGAAAGGTAGGTGGAATAGGAAACATCTTTTGTTAATGTTTAGGAGATGTAGGGAGGAGGAGTCTGGTTTTTGGGGTAGGAGAGGTGACTGTATGAACTGAGATAGCAAAATATTGATTACATAAAGAGGGGAAATTACACAGGGTGGAAGAATCTTGCAACTTTTCAGCCTGCATTTACAAACAACTTAGTAACAAGAGAGAAAGTTTGGCGACTGTAATTTTGGACCAGAAACAGAATCATAGAATCATTGAATCGCTAAGGTCGTAAAAGACCTCTAAGATCATTGAGTCTACATGTTACCCTAGCACTGCCATGTTTACCACCAGACTGTGTACCCAAGTAGGGGCGGTGATTCCACCACTTCCCTGGGCAGCCTATTCCAATGCATGACTACCCTTTCAGTGAAGAAATCTTTCCCAGTATCCAATCTAAACCTCCCCTGGTACAACTTGAGACTATTTCCTCTTGTCCTATTGCTTGTAACCTGGGAGAAGAGACCAATCCCCTCCTTGCTACTACCTCCTTTCAGGCAGTTGTAGAAAGTGATAAGGTCTCCCTTGAGCCTCCTTTTCTCCAGGCTAAACACCCCAAGCTCCCTCAGCCACTCCTCATAGGACTTGTGCTCCAGACCCTTCCCCAGCTCCGTTGCTCTTCTCTGGACCTACTTCAGCATCTCAATGTCTTTGTTGTAGTGGTGACCCAGAATAGAACATGGGATTTGAGGTGAGGCCTCACCAGTGCTGAGACAATTACTCAGGACGATATCAGAGACCTTCTCGATTTATTGCAGAAAGAGCAAGAGAGCTTTTTTCCTCTCGCTGAGAAGTCTTCATCAGAGACCCAGGTCCTAAGGTACCTGTTGACTCACTGAAGGCAAGAGACTAGAGAAGGGCATGACCTCACCAGAAAAGGAGAGAAGCGAAAGGTTTTCCTGCTGTGCTCCAAAGATGGCCCCACCAAATTCTGGTCACTACAGCACAACTCTGGGAAACCCCCAGCTTCATCTAGATTGATCTGGGAGTTTCTGTGTTAAGACATCAATGTTCCCCTTATAAAGTCTTTAAAGTAGCTTATAATTGATGTTTTGATTTACTTTCCTGTGAGATGCAGCTCTGAAATTTGTAATGCTGAGTCTTTTCCATCGTTAAATTATGATGATGTGGCCATTTATTAGATTTGTTGCCTTCTAAAGCTAGATGGGCGTTTATCTCTTAAACATATGTGCAGTGAAAATGTTACTGTCTGCACATTTTTTTTCACGGGTCTCTTCTTTCTAATTTAAATTAGGGTTGGGAGGCATGTTATGACAGTCCAGTGAATGATTGGCTGAACAGCCACAAGTGCCTTTAAAAATTTAATATGCATAAATATCATTAGTTCTTTTGGGATTTAATTAAATTCAAGATTGTTCCCTTAATCTTTATATGTTTAAAACAAACAGCTGTATCAAGAAGAAGTGGAAAATGGAACATTTGTTTTTTATTGCACTCCGTGCAGTTTGCATTTGTTTTAATCAGATATTCTATATTGGAAGAAGAAAATTAACTCTTCTTTTGACATTGCACAATCCACTTAAGAGAATACATTCACTAATTTTTCTGTTGCTCTCTCCCAACACATCCATCTGTGGTTTGTACCTTGAATCTCTAAGCATGGGTAAAAATACTCTCATCTTCAGCCATGGTAGGAATGGGGTTAAATACAGCCTGAGCCAGGGGAGTCTCTGCAATAAACACAGCTCTGAATGATTCCTTTGGAGTAAGCCCTGAATGTGTGGTGGAACTCCCCTCCCTCCTCTTCATTGCTGTCCTTCCTGTGAAATGGGGTGGGTGTCCCTGAGTGGTGGCTGACAATTGGCTGCAGATACAAGATAGTGTTCAATGCTATTGCCCTCCCCTGTTTTTTAAGTCTTTGCTTCTGTGGGCACCACTGCCCTCTTGTTGCAAGGACTTTAGCTCACAGAGATTCAGCTGGGAGGCATTCAAGGTCCTCTTCTGGGAGCTGGCCAACACTCAGCACTTTGCAAATGTTTCTCTTTGTGAACATGTGGTGAAAATGGAGTGTATTTGTTCTTAGAGGCTAGAAACAGGAAGCAAAACAAAACAGTCCACCATGGAGAAGGAAAATTCAGAAATTATATGCTTGACTCTTGCAACTTCTCCTTTTAGTATTAAGTCCAATGTTTAATGCTGAGAAGAGAAAGGAAATTTCTCTTACTTAGGAAAGACAACTGGCTGCTGAATGTCTCAGTGCTGTGCTCTCAAACCTTTTGTCACAGGGAAATGTGGCCATTTTCATCCATTTTTTTTCAGTTTGTCTTCCTGTAGAGCTGGCACTCACCTCTCATACTGCCTGAACAGCAGAACCCAGTCCAAAAGCTCTTGCCCAGGCTGCCTGTGAGCAAGGGAGGGAGGCAGGCACCTCCAAGCCAAATTTAACCCTGCTGTCTTAAAGTGGGATGAACACTCTTCTGGATATTTTTTTTCTTCCTCTATTGACTCTCTCGTAGACCAGACTCTGACTTTAGGAGCACCGAAGGCAGGGGAGGTGAACCCTGCCCTTTGGTACTGTCAGGCAGAAGCTATCCCTAGGGAGTGGCTCAGACAGCCCTACAGCAGAGGCAGCTTGAGCTCAGAGAGTACAAGATATACTCCTTGTGCTGAAAGGAGTATACTTCCTAGGAATGTGCTGAGTTTGCGAGATTAAAGTGATGGACACACAGAAATATTGGCAGGCTGTTGTAAGATGACCTTTCCAAGGAGCACTCTGTGTGCCTGAGCAGTAGATTTCGAATGGTGCAGCAGAACTGTTGAATAGAATAACTTAGGTTGGAGGGGCCTCCGGAGGTCTCATCTCTAGCCCTCGGTCAAAGCAGGTCCAGCTTCTCCAGCATCTCTGGGCCTTTCCCTACGAGCAGGTTTTGAGCATCTCCAAGAGTGTGGATGTGTCCCCAAGCAATGTGGACCAGCTTGTCCTTAACTGCAGAATATTTTGAGTGGTTCAAGGTTCTATTCCCATAAGGTACAAAGATACTCTACAGGGATGGCTGGCCTTGGCATCCAGGGAATTCAGTTGGAGCTGGAAAAACTTGAAGTCTCCTTTTGCAGGGCTGTGCCTGCAGTGGGGGCTGTTTATACAACAGTGCCTATGAAGCTATTCAGAAGTTATTAGTTCCCAGCTCTGGGAAATTTCCCAAAGTTGACATTAATCCATCACAGAATTTTTTATCCATTAAAGACTAATTTTGATCCTGAAAAAAGTGACAATTTTAATGGATTGATCCTGTGGGTGTGCATAGAACTATTCTATTTCCGTTCTTCCCTAAAATTTACTTTCCTTTCCATTTTTTTTTGCTCCTATTCTTTCTCCTTTTGCATCATTAAAAAGATGATTAATGAAGCAAGTAAAGCAACTAGAGACTGCTTAATCCTTCTAATTGATAATGAATCAAGGGTACCTGGGACAAATGCTTCTTGTGTCATGTGAAACTAGGTCTGAAACACTCACAGTACAATCTTTAATTACAAGCTTATTTAATCCACAGTCCATTTAAACACCATTTACACAGAGTTTAGAATTCATGGGTTAAATTGTGTAAACAAATATATATGTGTAAATATATAAATATATATGTAAATATATAAATAATTCACCCCAATCTCTTGAAAGTCACTTTTACAGACATTCTTCTGTGATGGTTCCTTAT
Source organism: Melanocharis versteri (assembly GCA_013397845.1). Classification (NCBI taxonomy): domain Eukaryota; kingdom Metazoa; phylum Chordata; class Aves; order Passeriformes; family Melanocharitidae; genus Melanocharis; species Melanocharis versteri. The sequence continues at coordinate 97,162 of VZTG01000855.1, read as the reverse complement.
GACTGAAGTCGTTCTTGCTCTAACAGACTGTTTTCTGTAGAGTCATCACTGGTGAAAATGACTGAAATGCTAACATGTGAGTTATTATAATTCAGTTTTGCACATAATCCTTCATTAAATTAGGACCATAGTTGCCTGCCAAAGTATGGAACACAATGAATGTGCCAAAAAATCCACATGGAGAAATATCCACTTATGAAGAGTAATTGGATGTAATTCCAGTTCTTATGCTGGACCTCAGCCCTGCTGCAGTACCTATGGTTTGAGAGCTGCTCCGTCACCACATATTTCCCTCATTTCTGCCTACTTCCTGGCTTTTACAAGAGGAAAAGTTGGAAAATCACCACTTGGGTGATACTCACCTTATTGGTCTGGGGTTGAGATGAAAGAGCCACAAGAGAAGTGCAGATGCTGTGCTTACATCTAGTTCCCCACAGTGGGAATAATTTTTGGAGCCTCAGTGAACCCAGAAGAGCCAATGGACTCCTTCACCCATCTTGATCTGTCCTGACTCCTGCCTCTGTGGTGATGGGGATATCTTGTGTTCCCCGACATTTTCCACAAAGCAAGGCGTAGCCTGGCTGAGCACAGCTCCCACACCAGTTTGGGAGTGTTTGGTGTGAGTGCTGCAAAGTTTCCACTGACACGGCTGCACTGGCAGGGATTTCTCTGAAAAGCAGATGTATGATGAGATGGGCTTACACAGCCTTCACTCTTGCTTTTAGTAGTAGTTCCCAGTACATGGCTGTAAATCCTTGAGGGGTTGATGAGTTTATATGGTGCATCCTGACTCTAATGATGTATTTCCCCACATCCTCATAAATTGTTCTCTGTGTTTTCCTTAAATGGCTTCATAAATCCATATATATTGGTCTAGCCCTAAATGTTATTATGAACGTTTTATTCATTGATGCACTTCTGGAACGACCATAAATTCCAGTCCCCCAGGCTACTATCACCTTTCCACACGTGTGCATGTGTGGACACCCACACACCCGTTCATATGCTCTCCTCAGGCTTCTATAAATCATTGGCTTCTGGCCTGAGATGAGAAGAGAGACTTACTGCTCCTTCTTCCACAGTCTTCCCAAGCTGGCTCCAGAGGGATGGTTATAAACACATCAAAGAAGCTAAGAACATAAAGATGTTAGAGCTGATCCCGTATGGCTTATTTAGGTGACACCAAATTCCCACTTAGAGGGATATCTGAGTTCAACTAAATAACCAGAGGTCCAATTTAGGATACACACACCAGAATCAATGGAGCTCTTCATACTGTCCTAGAGTGTCCACAGCCTTTCCCTGTTTTCACAGCAGAGCTGGGTCAGGGACGATGCCAGGGTTACTGAGGTTTTGATGATTTTGTCAGGTAGTAATTCTGCCTTAGTATTGCTACCTCTGCTGTCACCTGTCCTTCTCAGCAGCTGTGGGGCAGGGCAGATTGTAGCCAACACAGGTGCTGGAACATGAGATGTCCCCCAGCTCTTGGGATGGGATGTCAAGCTGAGTTCTGACTCTGGGTAAAAGTTTCTTTCTGGAAAACATCGGTTCTTCATGTTTTAGGAGCTTTCTTGGCACTATCAAGAGAGCTAACCGGTCTAGAGGACACATTGTGTTGGTAGGTAACTCAGCTCTGTGAGTTTTTGAGATCCCTGTTTCACAAAAAACTACAAAAAATTGAGCAGAGATACAGAAACACCTGATGGTCTAAACTTGGAGTCTCATTTTGTGACAGGAAAAATAATTTATTAGCAGTGGAATGTATTTCCTTGAGATTGACTTCCAGCAGACAAGAGACCTGTTTGCCAGCTCTTAGCAAACAACAAACCTCTCCACTTTCTGAACAAAGGCATTGGGGCATTTTTTTTCCTCCCCTCTGGAATTCCCAGCCAGGCCCCAGAGGAGCAGAGAGGAGGGAGTCCCTCGAGGTGCTCTGTAAATGCAGTATTTCCTGCAAAGCAATCTTTATTAGGCTGACTTTTTCACTGCTGCAGCAGCATCAAGTGGCACATAAAATCTAGCTGTGTTTTTTAGTTGTTTTACTAGCTAAGGTGCATGGCTCTGATGTGTGTTTTACAATCGTAAAGTACTAGAAACATTCACTGCTGGGACAGAGTGGCCAGATGTTAAGGATTCATAACTGGAGCCATGAGCAAAACTTCCATCAAGGTATTTGCGTTTACTACATTTCCAAGTTTGTATATAGCACTTCTGAAGGCAATGGAACTTGAGGGTGGGAGGAACCCGACGTTAAAGCAGAGATTTAGAGACTACTGCTTTTAACAAAAAAATTGTTTCTTCTTCATTGTTCTTTTGATTGTTTGGAATTGTATTAAAGCACCTCTCCTGTTTCTTTGTTCTTTGTTTTACTCTGTGTTTCCTGTCATGACTCCCGTATGCTAACACCCATCTCCAAGGCTTCTTGCTACCAACAGGCTTTCATCTGCTACACTGTACAGCCGCTGTACTGGTGGCTTCCAGCTCAAACTTATTTATCAGCGCGTCACAATTATTATACTTCCATGGGTGGTGTTGAAATAGGTTTTTTACCCTTTATATGAAAGAGTGTATCTGGATAAAACAAATGAGCCTATAGGAGAATTGTTAGTTACTCTGCGTAATATATATTCCAAAGGGAGACACATCACTTGGCTCCTTGAAAAGCCAGTCTTCCAAGGAGGGCTCCTAGAAGGACAAAGTCTACTGAGATACAGCTGTGTTCACCTCCCTCTCTTCTTAGGTATCCCGCTTCCATCAGGAAGGAAATGTCCTGTGAAGCTCACTAAATCTCGAATCTCTGTGCTACCAAACTTTGCCTCCTTGCTGCTGGAAGTAAAGCTCAGCTGTGTAGGACCTATCCAAGAGCACCTGCTGGTGCCTCCAGTGTCTGTGCCAGCAGCACGGCACTAACTCAGCCGTGGCGTTTACGAACTGTTTAATGCACACACACACACATGCGCAGAGCAGTGTGCATGTCCACTGGGCATCGAGGGGAAAACTAAACTAAATGTAATCAGAAGCTTCCAGGGACAGGGTGGAGAAGGAGAAGGAGGAGAATAGTCCAAACAAGCCCTGGTTCCTGTTAGTCACTCGTAAGGAACAGCAGCAGAATTGGATAACTGGAGGAAGAGTGCTTGTGTTTTGACAGCTGAACTCGCTGGACCTATCTCTCACACTCTCTCTGTTGCTGAAAATCCCTCCCTCTGTGGCAGTTTTACCCAGAATTTAACACAGCTTGCCTCTGTGCCTGATAGGCCCAGAGCTGACATGCTAGGGAGGTAAGGCATATGTTGAAAATAACTCACTTTGAATGCATGTGTGTGGCCACCGTTCTGTGTTTTAGATGGCTCATTATTTTGCTGCTACATAAATAGATTTTGGCAAGCTTTAACAAACACTGCACTTTGCTCTTTTCCCCTGTAAACTGTCTATGTGTGACAGGGGACATCCCATGCATGCCCACATCCACACACGCTTCAGTCATGGTGCCTTTTGCCATGTAGGTCTTTACTCGTGGCTTTTTATTTATTTTATGAGCTCCTTTAATAGCAACAGCAGCTACTTTGCTCCTTCTTTCCTGGGTGCCTGGAAACCCCAAGAAGTGTAGAGTTGAGCTGAGCTGCAACTGAAGTGAGAAGGAGCTTTAGGACCCCAGCTTGGTTAGGTACAGAAACCAAGGTGGAATAAGAAAGGATAATAAAGAAGTGTCAAAGGATTGCAGACCTGTGCACTGTGCATCAGGGGAAATAGATTTGTTTGTGCCATTAAACGTTCTGTGCAAGGGAGGTGTCTGTAAAAAGTAATGTCTTCTGGCAGTGTCATGGCTTAGGACCTAGCACTGAAATGCACAGGGTTGGAGGCCCAAGAGAGGGGGTCACTGTGACTTCTCTACTGTCCTCTCCTGCTTCAAAGGCAGGACAGTCAGCAGCTTCTATTCAGTACATGATGTCTTTGAAGGAGCCTATAAAAAATTCACCCACCACAGGAATCTCCAGACTCTCTGAGTTCACAGGCTGGATTTTCCCATTTCCATGTGCTGTTAGAGTGAGCAGACAGGGACATCCCAACAGCCTGATGTCACACAACGCCTTTGTCTGACACAGAGCAATTGTCTGTGAAATGTCCTCGTGTGAGGGCCAGGCCTCCTACACCCAAAGCAAACGTGAGCACTGGGGAGTGAGGCAACCACAAAAAACTGGCTGTGGAGCATGGTTCAGGCTGCCAACTCCTGGAGCAAATCAGAGCTGGAGAGATCCTGAGCCAGCTGATGCTACTGGCATAATATCAGCACCCTCCTGTCAGCATAAAAAGGGTTTATCTTGTCTACATGTCCCGGTCCTGACGTGCACTTAGACTGCCTCCTGCCTCTCCGTGGGCTGGGTTAGCACCAGAAACCCTTCAGATAGTGCTCTGCCAGGCATTCACAGGCTTTTGGTAACGAGTCTTTGGATAATATTGAATCTTCTTCCTTAGAGACTAAGCCAGAGAATGAAATCACCATTGCATGCTACTCCTTCTGAGAAAGGGCCAACATTGCAGATATCCCAGCTATGAGCCAAAGTTGGGTCTACTTTTCCACTGCAGCCAGAAATGTGTGTTCAAGATGTAGATAAAGGTCAAAAGGCCAAGCCATCCTGATAGGACTTCCCTACAAAGTTAATTTACATAGTACTGAGCCTGTGTAAGAATTATTTGGCCAGCAACCTTAGCATGCAATGCCAAAGTTACTCAGCTTTATAGCATTCTAGTATCAAGACAACAGATGTGTGTATATGAGACCAGTGCGGCTGATGCTGTCAGATGTCTAGATGTGTGTTTACAATTCAGCTCCACAAGCTTCTGACAGAAGTAACAATTCCCTTACTCTGTCATTTACAACCCTTATTCTTCCATTTGCATTTTTTTGGTTTGGTTTTTGGTTTGGTTTGTTTTGGTTCTGTCTCAGAATATTGGGGAACTTTTCCCCTCCTCAAAGAAAACATTGGAAATTGCTCACTGTGCTCTTGAAGGCTCTGCCCATCTTCCCAAACTTCCTTGTGGGTTCAGGATTTATGTAACCATCAGCAAGCACCAAATCTTGATTGTCTGTCAGGAACAAAAAATGTTCTCTTGGATTTACTATTTATAACACCTGCAAAGTATCCTGACTTCTAGGATATCCCTCCCTGGCAAATCTGCTATGTCTGCAGGGATGCAGAGCATCCCTGGTGCCTCAGAACACCTTCTCCTCATGGGTGAGCAAGCTAATGCAGTGACCTCTCACTCCGTGGGACCAGCTGTGTGAGACTCTGGGCTGAAAGAAACTTGCGTAGTCCTCAACAGCAACTACAGCTGCTCCCTCAAGCAAAAGGTATATTAGGGTGTCTTGTGGCTTTGCTGTTTTGGGAGGGAAAATGGGGTTTTGAGTTTTCAGAAAAAGTGAGAATACCAGAGGCTTGGTACTTTGCCAAACCAGTTTATGAGGTGCCAGTGGCAGTGGTCCCATGAGGATGTCTTGAAAAGTTTTCATGGCCTCTTAGGGATCCTATCTGGTTCCTGTAGGCAGATTTTCTGGGAAGCGGTTCTGCAGTCTCCCCATGTACACGTGGCATACACAGACATGGTGGTGCAAAGCCACTGCCAGGGCACAGCTTCTCCTGTCCCCAATAGGCTCCTACACCGACATGCAGCTTCCAGCAAAGACAAGCATGTCAGTTCCTAACCATGTTAAAATAGTAATCTCTTCCCCCTCCCACCTTTCTGAAGGAGGTACGGGAGGTATTTTTAAAAGTAGCACTTGTTAACGGTTTTCAAGGATATCAGTTCAACTTCTTGGTTTGCTCTGCTGTTTTGTTTGCGTGGACTGCTTTTTTTAGAAAAAGCTTATGTCAAAACTAGAAGCAAAATATCAACTGTAGAGGCAAGCTGGGTCATACCCAGTTGCACTACAAAGAAAAAGAATGCGTTCAGCTCCCAGATCTGTTACCTCTACAGTCTCTTCTCTCTCCACTGGCTTTCTTTTGATGGTTTATATTTGAAGTGTCTGCTGCTCTATCTTCTAGTGCTTTCTATTGATTTTGCTCTCTCATTCTAGTCCTTTATTCTTCTGTAGGTCTTTTCCTTCCACTGTGTTCCTCACTGTTCTGAATGAGTTTCATGGGTTACAGCATCCCTGGCCTGCAGGGCAAAGTGAGTTATTTATGTGCACTGAATATCTGCAAAATGGAAATTCATGTGCTCAGAATAACCTCTTGGATGAAGCACAGTAGCCCCAGATTTCTCAGAAACACAAATGTCGTGGCAGCTTGCAAGTTTCAGATTTAAAGCTGGAGTTGTCCTTTCCCAAAATGTATCAGTGTTCAGATCTGCGATTATCTCTACATCGGCAGTATAAAAATAAGCAAGTAAGAAAATCAACGCCCTTATGAGTTTAATTTTGAAGTTCTTAAATAGTAGGAATTAAAAATATGGAAGTCTGTCCCTCTGTCTGCCATCATTGCTTTTCATTACCCTATTTTGAATGAAGCCTGACTTTCAGCCTAAAATATGAAACAAAGAGTAGATTTGAGAATGAGATAAGGAGCTCATCCTTCTCACAAGTGTCTGTTCTGTCTGTGCTTCTGGTTGGCTTCCAGATTTAATTTGGCTCTACCTCAGTCTCAAGGGGTGGAGCCTCACACAACTTCAAATCCTGGCAGTGTATGTGTTTACATGTAGCCTATCCGTCTAGCTTCTTTTAGAGCTGGCAGAGTAAAATAAGATCCTCTGGGGTGTGATTTGTCTAACTGTGAGGCAGACTCTCACGTGCAGTATTTCGGAGGCATGTCATACTTTGGGACCCATTTCTGGCAGAGAAAGTTTGGTGATGCAGCCCCAATGTGGTGGTTTATATTCTGGGCATCCAGAATTGGTTCCCACTGCATCCATGAGGAGTGGATGCTCAGGGGGAACCGAGCGCTGGGTATCTGCAGGTGGACCTTGGTCCAGAGAGCTTGGTCTCTGCTTGGCAGTGCAGTAGTGCAGAGAAGAACAGGGTTCTGCTCTGCTAAAGAGCCCCGAAGCTGATGTCTGTGCCCCAGAGGGCTCTTGTGTGCTAGCGACAAGGGTGGTGGGTGCATCTGAAATGGGGAAGGGGCTCTTACCTAAGCTCCTAAACTTACCAACCATCTAGCTGGTGTTGTTGACACCAAGGCGAGGAGGAAGCTGGAGTGCAGCTTGCTGCACCAGGATAAACAATGGTGAGTAAGAAAAGCCTGGACAGCCCCTTCTCATGCTGGCAGGGCTATCTGTGCTCCTGGCAGTGCTCAAGCCAGTGACACTGAAGCTTGCTAGAGTGAGATGGGTGGGGGTGTGGGCACAGGCTGCCTGCGGGGAGCTGTTGCAGGTATTTGTGTGGCTGTGCTGTCAAGTGACCAGGCCCTGTGCGGGGCAATGAGAGAGGTAGGTGACTTTTGCCTGCTAAAACCTGCCACCTCCACTGAAAATAAGACAAAGGGACAGAGAACTGCTAGGAAATTAAAAAACTGTCAAAACAAGGTGAACCTCTTCACTTCTTTCTCCAGGTCGCTACCCACAGCAAAACAAAGGCACCTACATCCCAATCCTAGTAGGCAATGTGCTGAAACCTGGCCAGTGGGGAGCCAAGATTATCCACAGGGAAAACAACTCCATTCGGCTATCCATCATGTCCTCTACCACCTGCATCATCGGGAAATTTCGCCTGTATGTTGCTGTCTTGACTCCCTTTGGCATCCTTCGGACACGCAGGAATTCAGCGACCGACACCTACATCCTGTTCAATCCCTGGTGCCAGTGTAAGTACCTGGTCAAAGGCTTATGCTTTCTGCTGCTGGGCTCATCAGGTTTTAGGTGGGTTGGTCCAGGAATGGGAGCATGGCACCAAGGAGCTTGGAGACATGTCCGTTTAGGTCTGGAAAACTTACAGTAACTCTGCCAAAAGTCAAGTCTTTCAGGCTGGGGAATAGCCTTGTGTGAGCAGGGCTCCGTGCTGGAAACCAGTGCCTTTATTTTGTCTAAACGCTGCAGTTTTACGAGGCCAAGCCTGTGTTTGCCAGTTCAGGTTCCATTTCTCATAGTAAACATACCCCAAGGCTTTACTCTGACTTGAATAGGCAACAGTGAGGATCTCCACTGTGCCTGTGTGTGCCTTAAACAAGTCAATGCAGGCATATTTTTTCCAGGATTTGGTGTGGGGCAGGATGTGGCGGCCTCGCGTACTCTGTTGACTTACATCGCTAATTGCCACATTTGGGATTGAACATCTGCTGTCAAAATCTTGCAGGAATTCAATGAGAGCTCCTGGTCCTGCACAGGTTGGGTGGAGTCATCTTGCTGTGGCATCACTGGTGGTGCCTTCCTGCTGCTACATGACATTTGCCCTTGTAACTTCCCCTTTAATGGTGGCTAATTGGCAGTGGTGCCCTCTGTGAGGAACAAAACATTTTGTAAATGAGCCTTTTTTTATAATACAGTGAGTTGAAGAACAATTTATTTTTTTTTAAATCTCCTAGGATCCTTGGAAGAAATCAGGATTTATGCTGACAGGGTTGTATTTTACCCAATGAACTCCGTGTCTGGCTTTCAGGGGAGGGCAAGGAGGACCAGAGAGGTTTGACTCAGCCTTCTGACAGGCTGTAGCACTGTCTCAGCTTCCAACACTTGCAAGGCTCCAAGTCATATGTATTGCAGTATATTTAGGTCACCAGCTAACTTCAATATTCTCCTGCTACCCTTCCTTCATCTTTCTATTTTTTTACCACAGTATTCGCATCAAATAATCCTGTACCAAACAAGGGCCCTCCTACCAAATGACAAGTAAGTTTAGCATTATTAGTAGAGCCCATTATTCAGCTGCACTACTGTCAGCACATGGAATGATTTGTGCTGGATTCATTACTCGCCCCTAGTCCGAGGGAATATAAGCAATGATTAGCTTATGCATTATTTAAGAAGATATAGATTAATGCTGAATAAAGCTGAGTTAGTTAAGTGGGAATAGGAGGGAAGGGCAGGGCCCAAGGCCCTGCTACACCATGAGATACTTCTGAAAGCAGTGTAAGGTACCTCAGAGCAGCATGCTAACAGTTTGTTCTGGAGGGTGTGCAACAGAAAGAGAGGAATCATTGCCAAAGCTATGACCCACTGTGAGCAGACAAAACTTCTCAAGGTTTGTTTTGGCATTATCAGATTCACAGATTCAGCCAGGGAAGTGCAATTCTCCACCTGAAGGTAGAGCACTACTTGTTTTCAGTGCTGGGTGTTGTAACAGCCAGCACGGTGACTCTGCAGTGGCTCAGCACCTCTTTGGAAAGGGATAAACCCCAAGGAAAAAGCTTTTTAAATTGCCTCAGTTTGCCTTATGATTAGCAGACAACCAGCTAGGGCTGCATGCAGCCCTAACGTGGAGACAAGATGTGATGTGGGGCAGTTGGCTACCCCACTGTCGTGTGACTGGGACCACACAAGCTGGTGTGAAGTGTTAGTCAGAGGGAAAAAGGGAAAATCGATCCCTACTTCACACCTCCTTGCCCAGCAGCTCTATGTGCTGACTGATCCACCTTTGTTCACGGCATGCGGACACTTTGCTCTCCTGTGCCCTCACTCCCTCATGCCTGAGCTGAATGAGTCCAAAAGCCAGCAAGATTAAAACCACAACATGGGAGTAAACCCACAGGGAGCAGGACGTGCAGCAGTTGCCTCCCGGCAGGCATTGGCAGGGCTGATGGAAAAAGTTTGCCTTAGGAAAGCAGAAAATAGTCCTGGCCAGCAAGGACATACTGTGTGACCCCAGATCCAGGGGAAGCAGCTTGGGGACCACATTTTCCTCTGCAGCTTACATTTTCAGGTGTGTCTCAATGGCTTCAGGTCCTGTCCCTTGCTGACTACTCCACTGTTCATGTCCTGCCTGTCTCATTTGGATTTGGATATATTCTCATTTCTTGTTCCTACTTTTACTCCTAGATAGTTTGGGCTAATTGGCTCCTATATCTGTCTTTCTCTCCTTTCCTTGTGTAAGAAAATCAGGGACTGTTTCTTCACGCTTTATCTCCTGGCTGGAAAAGATTTTTTAGTGGGATGACAAAAGGGTAGAAAAACTGAGGCAGTCAAAATGCAGAGAAAACAATTGTTTGAAAATCTTCTAGACTTGTTTGCTGGGTTAATAGCTAAGCAGAAAAGCCTGAGTGAAAAGCCTCATTAAAAAGAGAGAAGACTGATGCCGGGAATGAATGGGGATTGTTATAACAGGGAGCAGAGTATGGGCTCCAGTGCCTGGTGCAGCTTTCCGACTCATCATTTTGGAGGAACATCAATATGTCAGTATGAGCTTTTCTTTAAAACAGAGGCATTTGTGCCCTTTCTTATTACTTCTTTTCTCACTATAGCTCAGTTTTGACATATTTTCCCAGGCAGGGATGTTTTGTTTTTTTTCCTGCTGCTTCAGAAGAAGTTTGAATACTTTACCAGTCAAGCTACAGAGTACTTTGCTTCCAAAATCATCATACGCTTTTATATATTTTAATCCTTTACTACATTTAAGACTGATCACCAAGAATACTTTAAAGACAGAGGGCCCGATTCTGCAAAATTATATACACCAGCTCCAAACATCTGGGAATTCACCTAACTAGTGGATTGAGATCTCAGTTACTCAGGTGAAATTTTCATTACTTAATAAGCATGGTAAAGTCTGTGAGGAGAGGCAGCATCCTTTCTACAGCCAGCTGACATAGTTGGATAAAACAGATGTGCTTTTGGGCATGCAGAGCTCTCTTCAGTTCTGGAACAGAAGACACAAATGGCAAGTAGTTAAGGATAACTTCTTGGAATTTAACTAAACTCTTGGCAATATCAGACTACATGAAAGCAGAGAAGAGCTCCTTTGATCTGGATACTGTGAGCTCTTTCCAAGCAGGTGCTGAGTCCCTGCAACTTTCTGCTGGGGAACATTAAGTGCTTATCAGGAAAAGACCTAGTGCTGACTTCTGTGGCTCTCTCACAGCTGGAGGTGCATAGTGCAGCTGAGTAAGTCGCAGACCCTCCGGGGCTGAGGTGTTCATTTCACTCACCCAAGCCTCATGCAAAGTCGATTACATTTAAGCAATTAAATATTTTGCAACTTTATCAAGTCAGCTGCACATTTTTTCTGCTTAAATGTTCCAATACAGTTTGAGGATTAGGAACATGTGGTTGACTTTGGACTCATCTCACATGTTACCAGTCATCCAAATTTGGCTCAACAACATTTTCTTGCTTTTACAGGTAAATCTTAAATTCGTTTGCTTGTGTCATAGATTCCACATGGGCAAAATTCACACAGAGCTTCACCCTTCTGCTACAATAATGTAGGCAGGTACTAGCACTATTCAAGGCAGCATACTGATCTTGATCCTGGGTAGAGTGTATTTTGTAGATAACTGCATTCAGCTCTTGCAGCTTGAAGTTTGTCACAGCACTATCCTCTTCCCAACATGAGCCCTGGGAGTTTGGTGGTTCCAGTGAGGCCCAGCCTTACATTCCTGGATTCCTGTGGGAGTACATTGAAGGGAGGCTGGGAGCTCAGGGCAAGCCTGCTGCTTCCACTTCCACCCGTCTGCTGGTGCTGCTGTGTTCAGCTGTCACTCTCTTCATGAAGAACTGGCTTTTCCAGCCCCACAGGGTTGCTGTGCTGGGGTTGGGGTCCCTCCATTCTGGGTAGAATCCTCTTATGTTCGCTCACCTTCCCAAATAGAAAGGGTTACTCCACACTCCTCATGTCTTTAACAACAGATTCCTCGCCTACAGTGCTGTCTTCACGTGAAGTGTATTTTCACCTTACCCAACTTCAAACAGAGTAGCATAGAAGCTAATTTGCTTCTTTGTAGCATTGCTGGTGTCTTAGCAAATTCCCAGGATAAAAGAAGTGAGTAAAAAAACTCCTGAACTGCTAGAGAAAAAGAACAAACAAACCCAGCACATTTCTGTGGAATTCTTCTGTTTGTCAGATGTGAGCCTCCACTTGCACAAAATAATTAGGAGTTGGATTATGTAGAGCATGCTTAGCATCAAAGTAGTCACAAATGCCTCGTATTTTCTTCTAAACAGTCTCAAGGGTAGTGAAAGCTGTCAAAAATCAAAGCAGCTGGCTTCTCTGTGAAACACAGAAGACCTTTTTACCTTATCAAAAACACAAATATTTAAAATAATCGACAGAGAAGTTAATCAATTTTCATCTGATTTAGCAAAGATCATGCAGTCTCAAAATAACATAAGCATCTCAATTGATACCAACAAGATCAATGTTGATATTTTTAATCCCCAAAAGAAAACAACAGCTGTCAGGAAGGCATATGCACACACTTCAGTGAATGTGTAACTGCACAGAAGAAGGTGTGAATTCTCCTTCTTTAAATGAACTCTCTGTACTATTTGTACAGACGGACTTTAATAAAATCCAAAACTCAGTGGGAGAGTGCAGATAATCGTCCAATGAGTAAATCAGGAAAATCCAGCCTAATGAAACAGAGCCGAGATGATCTGTAACATCTGTGATATTTTTCTTGGGGTGTTATAAAGAACTTGTTGGACCGCAAAGAAGTCATGTAATATGCAGTTTCATGAGGGTCCCTGCTTGCATAAATGGGGGCAGCCTTTTCATTCACTGTCAAGTTTAAGCACTCTCTTTCACCTCGTAGCCTTTGAACACAGTAAACCCATGATCGTCCACTTTGTACCTGGGTGCAGGTTGAGGTTGACTAGGTCATGGGTAGTGGAAAGCTTATAAACTTCTTAGTGGCCCAGTCCTTAGAAGCCGGGTGAATTCCCCCACCCTGCTAAATACAAGAGTGGGTCTCAGACCTGTCTGCTTTAGGTAAAACTCCATAAAACCTGCTGTTCCTCTGCTTGCTCCAGGTCGTACTCTAGTCGTCGGAGCCTGCACAGCAACTGCCATAAAGCATAATGGCAAGCACTGATCTCCTCCAATGCAAAACAGGCTTCTTGTGTTTAACCCCTGCTTCTCTATCATTCTTTGCACACCAATGTGGAGGTCATTATGTTACATATCTATGCATAATCCCTTATGTATGTATAGACAGAAATATAAATAAATGGACATAGAAATACAAATATATCTTCAGGGAGAACAAAACTTCCATGAGGGTCAAGTGTGTAAATTGGCAAAGCCTTTCACCTAGCTGAGGCCAATGAGAGTCTCACCACTGGTTTTTTTTTGGTGGTCTCAGATTTTAGCTTATTTTCAGCCAAATTGCAGTTTCATGGACAAATGAAGAAGCTTTTGAGGTGGATGAGGTTTACGAGAAAGTGCAAATCTGATTTGCATTTCAACAAAACACAACAAATCAATAGGCTTTTAAAAGTTAAATGATCGTCTAGTAATTTGTAGTGGGATGCTGAAGAAATCTACTATGACGGTAGTGAGTGGTAGTTTTATTCTTCCTCATATCAAACTGTCAGAAGTTATTGCTTCCCTTTAATTTGCTATCTGGGATCACATCACTGATTTCCTCAAATTAATTAATTCCCATGCTATTAATTGTTAAGGTGTATCTCTTAGTCTCAAAATACAAGCATTGGCACAGGAAAGAAATCTTCAACTATTCCAGCATCACAGAATCACAACCTGCTTCATACTTACCTGCAAATGTCTGAATAGTTTCATGTCATTCAGGGTTCCTTTTGAATGTTAATAATGAGTTATTTACATATGTAAGTCTTGTCTGCAAGTTGAGCGTCCGTGCATATGCTCTTGATTTTTGATATAAGTCCAATCTAGAACGTACCCATTGTATATGTTTTGATAAAGATCTCATCAGCTTACTTCCAGTTCTCACCTGGAAACTTGAATGTCTCCTCATTTGACCTGGTTAGTCAAGCTGTGTGGGGAAGGGATACTCCAGTCACTAACTAATGTACAGAAAAGGCAATCAAACCTTTCTCTTAATATGTTATAAAAACTGTATTCCTTTTTTTTAATGCACCACAGATTTTTCTTTAGATCTCTTGACCTGAGCTGTTTTCCATTAACATTAATAGGTTTGAAATTGTTCTTTGATCTGTTTGTACAGATGCAGAATTGCATCATGGTGATCCAACTTTTAAATTAGTTGTACATGGTAATCATAAAATTCTTGATAAGATTTTAATCATACTTCATAGATCCTGAGAAAACAGGCAGGAGTTGCAAGCACTTTTCCATCTTGCATGTTTTTGAGTTGTGTATCATATTCCTAACTAGGATCACTACCTTCTTATTCCCGTACTCTGTTGAAGCAATTAATGCTTTGTTTGATGGAAGAGGGGTACTTTTCATCAAAGATGACTGTATTAAATGCTAAGAGGTTTTATCTGTCCTATATGAGAATTAAACACTTGTGCCAACGTTTATTTTTGATAATGCAGTGGATGCCGTGTACCTGGATGACGAGAAAGAAAGAGAAGAATATGTCCTGAATGATGTTGGTATTGTATTCCATGGAAACGTCGAAGATGTAAAATCAAGAAGCTGGAGTTACGGGCAGGTGAGCTGCTTAGATCTTTTCTGGCTGCTCCCAGTAGGACAGCAAATGAGTTTAATTGACACCAGACTGTGGTTGAGACTGTGGGGTCTGGAATGCATTATTGGTTTCTCCTTCAGAAAGATAAGGGGTATCATTTTAAAATTGTATGAAGTGGATATATGCCTAATCCAGAAAAGCAATGCTATAATAGCTGATATTTAAAGACCTTGTTTCAGGGGCATATTTCAGATACTAAGAGGCTGCCTGTTGGAAGTTATAATCATTAGCTGAGGTTTCCACGGGGCAGAGGTATTTCTGCTGCTGCATTATTGCTGCTTCAGGATCAAATCAATTTGTGAAAAGTAGAGTTGTTTGTTTGGGTTTTTTTCATTTTTTGACAACAAGTTGTATTGCTTTTTGACTTTTCTTTTTAGCTTTAGCAACTTGGTGGAAATAATTCTGATCTTCTAGGGGGTCAGATAGTCACAAGTTTCCTATAACAAACTAGTGTTTAATCCCAAAATTTTAAATTCTGCAGGAATCTCTCCCTTTTCTGTCTGGATAACATCAGTCTCCAGTGGCCTCTTGCAGTCTGGGGGAGTGCACTAGGCTGAAGCAGGGTATTGGTGTGCCTTCAATAACATAGAATCGTAGAATAATTTGGGTTGGAAGGGATTTTTAAAGATCATCTGGTTCCACCACCTCACCATAGACATGGACGCCTTCCACTAGGCCAGGTGCTCAGAGTCCCGTCCAACCTGGCCCAGAAAACTTCTAGGGATGGGCCATCCACAGCTTCTCTGGGCAACCTGTTCCAACAATTTACCACTCTCATTGTGAAAAACTACTTCTTTATATGTAATCTAAACCAACCCCTTCAGTTTAAAACCATTACCCCTTGTCTCAGACTTATTACTTGTCTATTTTACCTCAACCTTCTTGTAAGAACTAAACAGCCTAAAAATCCCTATGGGATGGAAGAGTTAAATTATTGTGTGAGAATGGGAAAAAGGCCTTTGATTCTGCTTGGGCAGAATCAAAATGATAGCAAAGCTATAACTCTAGCTGTCACAGTGGGGTTCCAATGCACAGATATTGGACAGAGTAAACTCATCTCATCTCCTGGATTTTCACAACAGCACAATTAAGAAGGTATTTCCTTACTGCTCAGGTGATGGATCCATTCAGCTTTTGTGGCACCTCCCTAGCACAGTCTTGCAGAAGGGGCCTTACATCTTGCTTTCTCTCTCTCAGCCAAATACAACCTCAAAGCTTGAGCTGGATGGATTGCCAGTGTGTTTGCCCTGGAGAGCTCTTTGAACTCACATCTCTCTTGTTTCCTTATTTAAGGGTACAATTTCATCTTTTTTTCCTGCGGCAGCACTGCCTTAGGGAGTTCCTGCCTCTGCACAATCCCTTTGGTTGTGTCAGTGCCGTTGTTTGCAGGGTCTGACTGGTTTCCTGACTGAGACAAAAACAACTCTTAAATAAGGAGCAGGGAAGAAATTCCATAAGCTGATGTTGCCTCTGATTTAAGAGATGTGGAACCAGATCCTGAGGCCAAAGCTGGGCATGCATTTAAGCTGACCAAAAATGCCCCCTCCTGGCCCTTCTTTCCCCCTGCAAGCACTTGTGCAGCTGTGCAGTGACTCAGACTGGAGAGCTGATCTAGCTGAATAAGCATCTCCTTGATTTTTTTTCCCCCTGGGTAATTTCTTGGGCTTGCTCTGTTCCTAGATTTGGGATTCACTCCAGGGCAGATGTAAGGGGGAGGGAGAGAGGGGAATAAGTGGCTGTAGGTGGAAGGTGCTGCTTAAACCAGATGCTGGATTTATGTCCTAAGATGCTAAATTTATGGCCTATGGTGGCTTGGCCTGAGGTGTTTATATTCTGCAGATCTGGCATCTTCCTGACACAAGTACCTCCCTTGAGAAACTGCATTATTTATTTGGTTTTGCTAGGAGGTAGTTCTATCTGGGTGGTTAGAGCCATCCCATAGTCCTTTGTCATGTACTTTGGAAATGGAAATTTCTGTGTTGGCTGAAATCAGAGGACCTGATTTCCACCCCGTGCTGTGGTGGACCTTTTGCTATTGGTTGCCCATGTGAAAGCTGAGTGTGGCAGATGCATCTCAGCAGGCCCAGGCCAAGAGCTTTAATGGAATTGATCATTTTGTATGGGTTTAACAGCTATGTCAATCTGCAAAGGAACAGAGAAATATTTTCTGGTTCACTTACTTCCCGTGAAATGGAGAACATGATGTTCCTGGTCTTACCCTGTCCATTTCCAACCATTAAAGACACATTTTTGGCAATCCTAGATGTTAAGAACAAGAGCATTGCTGTGAGTGAGTGAGTAAAAGTACTAGCAGCAAGGCCTATATTATGAATATATCATCCAATTTTGCTTTTTATATTTATGATGTATAGCCCTTTACAACATGTAAGTAAAAAGCACAAGGCCACACAGAGTTGCAGAGGTGAAAGGTATATGGTCGTATACAAAAATGCAGGTAGACTTGTGCATGGTAATGTTCTTAGGCTAAAGAATTGCTTAGGACAATGACAGCTGGAATCTTTAACTCAGGCTGTAAATTTAAAAGGACCATAGAGTTCAAAACTGGGTTATTAGTGGGAGATGGTTCTCATAGGTGCTGTCTGTAATGAGAAGCATCAGTGAGAGAGGAGAAAAGGTAAGAAACATGGACAGAGGAAGAAAAAACACAGAACAGTTGAAACATGGCTGCAATGAATGAGGATGGAAGTGTTCCTTGTAACATCACTGCGATCTCTCCTAAGAAACTATAAAAGGTAGTCACTCAGAAAATTCCATAGAGGATTCAGGGGAAATTTGGCTTTGGAAGAAATCTAGGCACGTAGGAATGCTCTAGCTGAAAAATGTCAGAAGTTGGATGCTATATCGATCATTTAATGTTGATTTTTGGTTTTGTGAGGAAAATAAAATAAAATAGGTGGGCATAGAGTTCTGTTGCCATCGTGACTTCTCTCATGCCCACACATTGATCTGCTTAAGCTTGGGTAAACCCACTGTACCCATGTAATTCTACAACACATGCATTTTGTCGAGTCAGACCACAGGCGACATGAGATTGTGTCTGCCTGCAACTGACTGTGAGAAACACAGCCTTAAGCCAACCAGTGCAAAAAGTGATGCAGCCCCTCTTACTTTGGTTTAAATGGAAGGTCATCTACCAGAAACAGGTTAGGATGAAGGAGGATGCTCAGGACAGCTATGTGTGTTGTTCTGTAACACAAGGCACATCTGTGTGCACTTCACCTGTGTGTTTTCTCATGCCTTATTTTCCATCTGCATTCTTTCCCTCATGATTTTGTGAAAGTTTCTTGCTCCTGAAATAGGTTTATTTTCATTTCAGCTTTGGTGGAGCAGGCAGTGACTGTGCGTGGGTCAGGTTCACTCACCTGTCCTATATGCCCACTACTGCTCTGGTGCCTCTGATATTTCAGAAATGTTCAGCATTATAACTGCTATTTTTTCTCTTCCACTTCCCTCTAGATAGGATTTTCTTGCCAAGAGTGAGAGCAGAAAACTGATTTAGTTTGATTTAATATTTTTTAAATCCTTGAATAGTCAAGACGGGCAAAACTGGCCTTAGTGTTAAGGCTACTCTGCATCCTACACTACTGTAACAGTGTGAGCCAGCTAGCCCTTGCAGCTTGTCCTCTCTTCCCTGTTAATCCAGTTATATCACAAGCATTCATGTCACTTTGTAAATGCCAAGGTGGAAGGCAACAACCCTGATAGCAATTTATTTCGTCTTTATTCTTTCTGTATATGCTGGCAAGATTGACAGTGTCTCACAAACTGTAGATAAGAAAAGTTTAATTTGCAGGGTAAACTTCTTATTGATCTAACCCAGGTCTGATTACTTGAAGTTCAGAAAGCAGATTTTGATCCTGGTAAAATATTTTTGGGCCAGACCAGAAGAAAAGTGAATTTGAACCAGGAAGGACAACTCGGAGGGCCCAGAGTTTACATTTTCTGTTGTGAGGATTCTACTTCAGAAGGAGATTCTCCAATGCACAGTCATTCACCCGACATTATTTGCGTCACATCCCAGTGGAGTGGACTGGGATGTGCAATTATTCAGCTTCCCAGGAATGATAAAGTACTAGTAGTAGTCCTCTCAGAAACACTGATCTCTGTTTCCCTATTCCCAAACACCACGAATTCAGTTTTGTTCAGACTATGAAGTGATCATTAGCGAATACCTGCTCTAGAGAAAGTAATTCAGTGCAAGCATGGGTGATAATGAGAGAGGTGTGTTGCCTTGGAGGGCGTTTGCTGATAAGGATCCATATGCCAGTGGTACCCTCAAGGCAGAAGCAATGGACTTCCATTGGCCAGGAAATGGCTGAAGATGGTGAAACAGGATAGTGCTTCCTCTTTCTTGCCTTATGCCAGAGCTCAGCTGCTGTCTAGGATGTCACTTCTATCCCTCCCATCTTCCCTGCTGTATCAGCAGCAGTCTTTACTCTTTGGGGCTTCCTTTTCAGCTCTCTGACCTCACTCTTCATTCTCCTCTCCCCAGACTGCCAAAGCAGTGGTTTGATCTGGGGTCTTGCTCACTTTCTTCAGGAGGCAAAATTCAGGATGGCATTATCTGCCAAGGAGCCCTAAGCCAGGCTGGAGAGAGTTAGGAAATCAATCCAGCTCTAGTAGCAGCATGAGAGCAAAAATCCTATTAGCATGAATCATATCTTTCAGGATGCAAGCATACAACATAAAACCTAACACCATGGAGTTTCTGTCACAGCCTTGAATGTTAATATAAGTTTGTGTATCTAGAAGGTATTTGTTTTATTATTGTGCATTTCCCTGTCTCCTACCATTTTCCAGGGGACAGAGGTATTTTCCTTTGCTCTGCAGTTTCTCCTAAGGAAAATGAAATACATTGCAGGGGAAGTTCAGTGACAAATGGTTTCTGGTCTATTTAGACACCTCTGCCCTCAATTCATTCTCGTGCTTGTTCATGCTAGATTGAAAAAAATGTACCTTTTCACTCTATTTTTGAAGAAGACTGCTTTAGGTCACTTGGTATTTTTGATGTCTAAATTTTGTAGACCAGTATTAATCTATATAATAAGCTTTTGGCTTGTCAATTTTAAACAGATTTTAAAAATAACTTTGAAATACAAGTGTCTTCAAATTACCACTGGCAAACCACTTATTGTTCAAATTCCCAGCAATGCACTGGCTGTGTTGGAGAAGTCCTGAAATTAGCAAGTCTGGAATCTGTGAAGGACATAGAGTCCTTTGCAAGTAGACAAGCTCCTCGTAGTTATTATTATAATACCCTCCTATTATATACTTGTTAGCACTTAAAATTTCATGTCCTGTCAGAAAGTCTGTGTTGCCATTTCAACCTTCTGGAAACTGGACTGAGATTGAATTGAAAATTATGCTCTCTTCCCTCACAGCCTCTGACATTTTTATTTTTTTTCCCATACATGGGTGATTATTCCAGAAGAAAATTTCTATTGTTAAACACAGAGCTTTGATGTTACCAGCTAATTTCGAAACTGATCAGCAATTATAACAACAGGGAAAAATAGCTTTGCCTGTTCTTTCCAGAACAAAAAGAGAGTAAATTATCCCCCTGTGTCCCTTTTTATTTTCTTTTATCCAGTTTGAAGAAAACGTTCTGGATGCTTGCCTGTTCCTGATGGACAAGGCAGAACTGGAGCTCTCTGGTCGTGGAAACCCAATCAAAATCTGCCGTGTTGCCTCAGCAGTGGTATGTAATGGATGCCTAGTATGTGTCAGAAGGGACTCATAAATCAGAGCTGGGCTGATTTAACTGGCCCTCGTGCCCTGGTGTGCTCTCTACAGCACACAACAGATCAGTTGTCCATTCTGACAATTGTCCGTTCTGACAATTGTCCATTCTGGGGTCTGACATTTTATTTCTCTCCACTAAAGTTCAAGCAACTTCTGTTGGCTCATCGCCTTGTCCTGAGAATGGTGCCTCACTGGTGGGAAAGCCACTTCTAGACATTGCACTCCGGGCATTAGCCTTTCTTATGTGACAATGTGCTCATTTTCCAGTAGCTGATATAATTGAGAAAGCTATTTCTGCTATGGATCATACAGTGGCGTGATGGGAGGAATTTTGGATGGGGAACTGAGGGACTTTGTGTGGACTCCAGCGCTAACCTCAATGGGGTCTTAGAACACTGCAATGGTGCGTGTTGCTGTGTCTGATCCAAGCCCCAGGTGACCTAATCAGGCTGAGAACAGTTATATGAGTGGGCTGCTTTAGCCCCAGAAGAAAACACTGTGGGAACTGTCCTCTTTATCATGAGGTCAACAAAACATGCTCCACTCAGAATGAAAGAACCTAAATAACTGAGAAGACTTACCAGACCTCCATTCTTTCCAGTTGCCAGGCACCAGGAATCACGCCATGGGTACAAGAGCAGTCCCACTCCTAATATTTAAGATGCTAGACTCATCCAGGATGTGGAAGACAGAGGCTGAGTCCTCTCCTTTGCCTTATTAGAGGTCTGAACTGATGCCTTCTGCTTCCCAGAATAATACTCTAGTCATTGAGCTAGAGTAATTAGATGTTCTCCCGAGCCAGCTACTAAAATAGACTGTCCACAAAACATGGCTGCTGGAGATAGATGATCCTTTAACCCATTTTTTATAGCATTTGCCCAGGCTTTAAGAAAATGAGCTCTTTGTCTTAGATGACATTGAAGTGGGATCTCCAGCCTCTCAATCTTGTATGTTGAATAGAGTAGCTTCAGCAAGAAGTAATTGAGAACACCTCTACTTCTCTTTGTCTTTTAATGTTTTAGTTAGTTCTTTCACCCCAGACATTAGAAATACAGCTCTGGACCTTTGGATAGAAGAAAGAATCAAATTTGGTTTCCTCATCCCTGAGCTAGTAGATGTAAAAGGTCCCTCATGTAAGGACTGTGGAAGCCCTCAGGACAGAATAGCACGAAGTTTATGAATCCAAATAGGGCTTGGATATTACTTCGGTTTTGAGCCACTCAGACATTTTAGAGAAATGGAGGAGTTCACCATTGGAAATCCAGGACTCAATAGACTTTAGGCCTAATCTGCAGAATTAGGCCATAACTGGGTAGGGGGTTTGGTCATTGAAATCTGGAGCTGAGTAAAAAGTGGGAAAGAGGTGCTGAAGTCCCACCTGTGTTCCTTAACCTCATTCTTGCTCAAGTTGAAATGTGGAAGAGCTGAGGACCTGTCCCCCATGCTGGAATCCTTCTGAGGCTTTCTGGGGTATCAGAGCAGGTAGAGTCCCTCTCTTCTTCCACTCATTACAGTCAGAGTAGAGCCTGGAGACCAACATGCTGTCCTGTCCTTGAAGTGATTCTTTTCTTGGCATGTTTCCTACACTGGTGAGATGGGCACAACCTCTTAACCCTTCAGTTATGACTCTGAATACTTATCTCTGTTCAGTCCTAGAGTTCACAGGAAGTCGATTTTCTAATTATAAAACAGTAGTTAATGCAGCCAAAAGCTTTTAAATTAGAATTGTGATTTATTTGGCTGGCGTGTACCTGTTCCACACTAGCATAATTAAAAGGTACAGAGGGAATGAGCTTTTTGCACAGCCTCAACTGGTTTGGTTCAAATTGCAGCTAGGAGATATATTGCTCGTTAATGCCTATCAGTATAGACATTAGTCAGCAAAACTCTTTGCTTTGTATAATCTTACCAGAGGAGAACTTACACAGCAAATTCCTTCTTGTTTTCATGTGTGCTGGACCAAAGAAATTAGTTTCTACTCTAAAAATAACAGTAGACTGGTTCTCCTTTCAATCTGCTATAAATCAGGAGTGATTTCATTAAAATCTCTGGGCTGATATGGACAGAAAAACAGAAGATGGAAAGAATACAGCTTAATATTTCTGAGGCTTGCTTATCAGTGTATAACTGATTGTGTTTATTAAAAATACATAGCAGTACGCATGTTTAATGTTAATAAAACTTATTAACTGGCAACAGGGATACTCTGTGTGGTGATTTAATTTCAGATTTATTTTTAAGTGTCTGACCTTCATTCAGAATTGTTCAGTGATGAAGAATCCATGGCCCTTAACAGGGTTGTCCTATTTATCCCCTATCTTCATAATGAAACACTTCTGTTTTACTTTCTAGCCTAAACTTGGCTATATCCACTCTCTCCCATCCTATCGGTCTGCTGAGTTAAAAAGTGTTTTATTATTCAGTCTCTGACATCCCTAATGCTCATTTCCTTTGATTTTAGATTAACTCCAGGGATGAAGATGGTGTGATTGCTGGGTCCTGGAACAATTCATACGATCATGGTATCGCACCTTCAGCCTGGACGGGAAGTGTGGACATTCTCTTGGAGTATTACAGTTCCAAGCAACCTGTCCGATATGGCCAGTGCTGGGTCTTCGCTGGTGTCTTCAACACGTGTAGGTATCAGTGAGAAAAGCTTCAAGCTGCTATGTGGTTCCTGCTTAACAGAGTTTTTAGGTAAAACTAATTAAAATACTTCCTAGCTCTGTGCTGTTCAGGAGTAAATGGTAGAGATACTCAAAAATGCATGGCTGAAATAGATGGTCTTTAAATAAATCTCTGGTGTGTCCTTCAGGTCAGTTGCTCTTCTACACAAATCTGTTAACTACTTATTAGTTCAGTGAAATGTATTCAGTGACTAATGAGAGTAAGTTTGTGAGAAAGAAAGTTGAGTCCTCCAGCACAGTCCAAATTTCTGTCAAGAATTCTTAGATGGACAGGCTGCTTGTCGTCTAGACCTAAAATATTAAATTACTACCCAATATGGGATATGTGATAGTGTTTCTGCTCCAGAAAGGCCTAATGTCACCTACTGAGGATTATTCCTAGGAAAATTGAGGTGCACTGTCCCTGCACCTGTTTACTGAGCACTGTTACCATTTTATATGGCGTTTATGAGCCAGAAGAATGAAGAAAAAATATCTGGCACGACAAGGTTAAGTCTAAATACATTTGGTCAAACTAGAGTTCCAGTGTTGCAGCAAACAGAGTGTTGCGGGTCATAAAAACCAGTGGGGAAAGCAGCATTGGATTGGTCCCATATTTTGACGGTCTAGCACTTTCTAACAACATCATCTGCTAATACACAGGAACACACTCTGTGGCCTCCTCTGGACTTGCTCCAACGGGTCCGTGTCCTTCCTGTGCTGGGACCCCAGAGCTGGAGGCAGCTCTCCAGATGGGGTCTCAGCAGAGCGGAGCAGAAGGGCAGAATCCCCTCCCTTGGCCTGCTGGCCAGGCTGCTTTGGATGCAGCCCAGGATACTATTGGCTTTCTGGGCCGTGAGTGCACATTGCCTGGTTATGTTGAGCATCACACAACAGGTTTGAAAAAGTTCATGCAAATGTTTCTTACAGATGCAGTTCCTCGCAGTGGATTCTGTGGGCCGCTTTGTCTTCTCTGCCCGTTGCCTTATCTGGATTTCTCTAGATCACAGACAGACACACACACCAGTTCTCCCACCTTCCCCCCCGCACTTGCCCTGAATCACCACTATGCAATAATTTGCCTGCAGGCCACTGTGAAACTGGGGCGATGCAGCAGAGGCCCAGAGCCTGCTGTGCTAAAGGGAGAGGCGTATTTATCTGGGGCAAAACTAGACTTGGTTTGCTGACTAAGTTAGTCAAGTCAGAGACCTGGCACTTTGCACTGCTGCAAAGATTGCCGAAGTATAAAGTTTGTTGAGCATTATGAAATGAAAATATTGTCCAGTGGCTGATCTGATGAT
The DNA here is from genome assembly GCA_013397845.1 of Melanocharis versteri. Lineage (NCBI taxonomy): Eukaryota > Metazoa > Chordata > Aves > Passeriformes > Melanocharitidae > Melanocharis > Melanocharis versteri. Next base: position 72,880 of record VZTG01000855.1, on the reverse strand, counting down.
AGCCACTGACACATCCAGCTGCTGAGCACTGCACAGGAGACAGCAAAGGTCCAAACAATCATGTGCAACTATCAGGGTTGTTTTGAGCTGTTTTTCAGTCTTTCTCAGCTGTCAATGTTTTATCATTGTGACCAGTCCAGCTTTCCAAGGTTACTATATTGTACACTCCTGATATTCATCTGTTAAAAATGCTAAAACATTCTGAAAAATGGTCATTAATCTTGAAATTGTCAGGCAAATTATTTCCAATGAGCCCTGATGGCTCATGTGCTGGAAGCCTGGGAGGGCACTTGAATTAAGTTTAATCAATAGGTACATATGGTATTGGATGCATCCAGGTAATTTGTCATCCAGGAACTTGAAATGAATGTGCAGTGTTACACTTTATTGGGAGTCACAGTAGTGACAGTAATGAATATACAAAATGCAGCAGTAGCAGCAGGGCTGTTCAAATCTGCAGCATTGGAACTATTTTAAATAGAATTTTCAATAAAAATCTTTTCCATTTAAAAAAAACAAACCCAAAACTAAAATAAAACAAAACAAAACAAACAAACAAAAAAAAAACCAAAACCCCCCCC
>VZTG01000855.1:34921-72192 GCA_013397845.1 Melanocharis versteri | reverse complement strand
CCCCCAAAACCCCAATAAAAAACCCCAAACCAAACCCTACCAAACACCAAAAACCCCTCACCCTCTGTTTTCTGCAGAACCATGTTGGCTCCTAAATTGAAAGCCAGGAACTTTTTTTAGCTGAGACAAAGTATGTCATCTGGAGTAGCTGAGATGATGTGTCACCCCACAGACCCGTTCCCCTCACCTGGAGACGTGCTCCATGCCTATTTGTCTGCCAGGGTGCACAACAAACACAGAAGCCTATTGATGTGCTGTTGCAGACTACAGACACAGCTGTAGCATTTCCACGGTTTTTCCACATTTCTTAAATTTATCACTTGTCAAATGGTAAGAAGAGTCATCAGTGCTTTATTGTGATGGTGTGAGAGTTAGGGTTAGTAGGGCTTTTTTTTGATCCTCCTTTCAAGGTCTTTTATTGGATGAGCCTATTGACTCCAAAATGCTGTTACTTAGCAGGCAATATGAATTATGTAATGTATTTTATTCAGATTCTCAAACCTTGTCATTTCAGTTGCAAATAATGCACTTTTTCCCCATTGTTAGCAATAATTTTCTACTTTATTCTTTGTGTTCTCCAGATTCCTTCTGACAGCAGACATCAAACAAGAAAACTCCAAATCAATCAAAAGGAGATACTTTCTATTAATTTTCTTTTTAGCATAGTCTCATAATTCTCCTGAGTTATTGATATTAAGACACCTAATATATCATGTATTTGTTGCAAGCTCAAACTTCTTTTCCTTTGTATCACGTTTGGTCATGCAGCTGACTCATTGCACCCAGACTTAACCTGAAATTCTGCCGTGTGGTCACTATGCAAAGCTGCTTTAAACTATTGGTAAAACTATTGGCTTCAGTTATAACCCTTATACCATTACACGTCTTTAATGCTCATCATTTTCAGACCAAATAAAATATTTAGCATGTGCAATATAAAAACAGATAGGAGGAATTATTTGGAGGCTTTGACTGAGTTTTCTCGTTTTATTCTAGTTATTAATATTTCTGTCCTCCCATCCTGTCATCCATGAATGCAGTCTTCACATTTGTCTTCTCATCACTCTTCTGTCTTTGCCACAGTTCTGAGATGCTTGGGGATACCTGCAAGACTCATTACCAACTATTCTTCTGCCCATGATAACAATGCCAATTTACGGTTGGACTTCTTTCTGGATGACGAAGGAAAAGTGGACACCAGACTTACAAAAGATTCTGTCTGGTGAGTCCTCCTGGAAAATGCCTTTAATGTGTCAATGATAAAAGTAGTAAAAAACATGATGGCAATGCCTATGTTGTATTTATTACTCTGTGCATTGAAGAACACTGCTGGCTTATGTGAAACAGAATGAATGGATTGTTGGTAGGCTGACTAATATGAAGCCTTGTTGGGTAAACAGGCAAGCCTTGGGGGATCCTGCTATTAATGTTAGCATACAGTGCTCATTTAAGCACACTGGAGAACTGGAATAGGCTTGTGCTCCTTCAGGACAAGTTTTTTCTAAAAATGGAAGGGGGTAGGATGGGCACTTCCATCCTTCTGGAGCCAGGCTCCAAGGGGTGCCTCAATATCTATGGAAAAAACACCCTTCTTGATCTGCTTGTGCTCAGTTTCCATATTTGTAGATTGGTTTTATATTGTATGCACACAGTCATTGTTGCAAAGAGTGCTTTCCTAAATAAATCCAGTTCAGCTGAAAAAGAAACAAGTCAGGGTATCATAAAAGATACTGAAATGCTATCACCAGGTTTAAAAAAAGAAAAGTCCCTAGGGCCAAGAGAAGGAGTTTACACATTCTTTTTGAGAAGGCAGTCCTCTAACTGGCTCTTCAAAATCTTACTGTCTTCTGTCTGACAGGAGAAGTGTAGCATATATTGATTATATGCTTTGTGTGGGATATTGGCCCTCAAGCCTCTCCTCCTCAGAGTGAAGAAATGAATGTGACCTCTACATTCCTATATTCAGGAGATACTTGTCCTATTCAATGTTAATATACCTGACTTGTGTCAATGATATCTTCAACTCATTAGCATAGCAGCTCATCAGCATGTTTCATTAATAACTTAATCTCTGGAAGTCTTTGTATTAAAACTGTAATAAACCCACTATGTGGTGGAGGAAATGACTGAACCTGTTGCTGTAACATCTTTTATGTGATTTCCATAATCAAGAGAAAATCTGAGGAAAGCAGGTTCATTTACATGTGGCACTTGTGTCACAGTATGACAGAGTAGTTGAGACTAGAAGGGACCCCTGGAAGTCACCCAACCCTCCTGCTCAAAGCATGGTCAGCTAGAGCAGGTTGCTCAGGTCTGTGTCTGGTTGGGCTTTGAGTACCTCCAAGGATGGACACCCCACAATGTCTCTGGAAAACCTGTGCTGGTGCTCAACCATTTTCACAGTAAAAAATTTTTTTCCTGATTTCAGATAGATTTTTCTATGTTTCAGTATGTGCCCATTGCTTCTTGTCCTGTCCTTAGGCTACTGAGAAGGGTCTGGCTCTGTCTTCTTTCCCTCAACTCCCTAACTAGGCATTTATACACAAGGATAGGATCCTACTCAACCTTCCCATCTTCAGACTGAACAGTCCCAGCTGCCTTAGTTTCTCCTCATGTACAGTCTGTGTTGTATCAGCCATTCCTCACAGTTTTCTATACCAGCAAACTTGCTGAGGGTACAGCGGGTCTCATAATCCCGGTCATTAATGAAGCTGTTAAACAGTGTCAGACCCAGTATCGACCCCTGGGGTACACAACTAAAGACTAAGCTCCAGCTGGGGTGATCACTACTGACCACAACCCTCTGATCCCAGCAGTTCAGCCAGTTTTCAATGTATCTTGCTGTCCACTTGTCTAGTCTATACTTCAGTGGTTTGTCTGTGAGGATGTTCTGGGAGATGGCACTAAAGTCAAAAGGACCAACCCCCATGCACTGCTCTCCCCTTTGTCCTTTCAGTCATTCATTTCATCAGAGAAGGCTTTTGGGTTTGTCAGGCACAGCTGGCTGCTTGTAAATCCATGCTGACTACTGCCAGTCACCTAGTCCTTAATATGTTTGGAAATGTTTTCCAGAAGAACTTGCTCTATAACCTTCCTAGAGATCAAGGGGAGGCTGACAAGTCTGTCTCTCCCTGGATACTCCTTCTCTCTCTTGAAGAATAGAGCAATATTTGATTTCTTCCAGTCCTCAGGAACTTCCTCCAATTACCATGATCTTTTGAAGATAGATATGAGTGGTCTTACAGTGACATTGGCAAGCTCCCTCAGCATTTTTGGTGGGATTACCTCAGATTTTCCATCAGATCCATTGGACTTGTGTGTGTTCAGTTTGTTTAACTGTTCTCTATCTTGTTACTCGTCTAATTCTTATTATTCCAAACCTCCACACTGGTCTCATGGGCTGTGATTCCTAAGGGCAAATCTTAGCAGTAAAAACCAAGGTAAAGAAGACATTGAATGCCTTCTCCTAATCCTTTGTCACCAGGTTGCCTGCTGTGTTCAACAGCAGAGCCTCATTCTGTAGTCTTCCTTTTGACACGGATGTGCTTGCGTTTCTTGCTACTCTTCACGTCCCTTGATATATTTTGTTTGCTCTGCTCTGGCTTTCCTATACCCCTCCCTGCATGCTCAGGCAGTGACTCTGTATTCCTCCTGGTCACCTGTTCCCTCCTCTTTCTTAAGCACCTTTTTGTTTTTTAATGTTTGAATTTAATTGGGACTACCTCGTGGACTTGTGCCACTTTTGATCGATTTCCTGCATGCAAGGATGGACCATTCTTAAGTCTGGAGGAGGTGACTTTTGAAAAACAACCAGCTCTTCTGCATCCATCTTCTACCCAGAACTGCCTCCCATGGGATTCTTCCAAGCAAGATGTTAAACACGTTAAAGCCTACTCTCCTGAGATCCAGAGCTGTGGTCCTGCTATTTGCCTTGTTGCCTCCTGTTAGTATCCTTGGGCAGTTTTGCATGTGGTCTCTGAGACAGAAGGACCTCAGCACATCTTGGGGGGCTGGTCCTTTCATGGCTCAGAGAGCTGTGAAAGTCTTCTGAAACCTCCTCTACCTATTAAAAATGTGAAACAAGAGCCAGTGACCGGGCGTCTCAAAGCTCTGTCCATACACACCCAGTAATGGATCATTGGTATGCTTTAGAATTTTCACTGTCTCATCCCTTCTCTCCTTCTCCTAACCTGATCTGTGAAATACATCCCACCAACTTTTGACACTTCCTTTTACTTCCCTATCTCTATTTTTCTCAGCTGTTTCCCAGGACTTCTTAATTTAATCTCTTTTCTCCCACATTCTTTTGGGACAGGGTCAGATCATCCAAAATCATCCTAGCCCCACTGAAATCCATATGCAATTTTACACTAGCATTGCATCCTTCCATCCTACATTGCTTTTCTTTGGCTTGATAACTTTTTTAACTGCCTTGTTCATCCTTTTATCCTCCTGGTGCATTTATTAGTACATGGTGCACATAACCCTTTGGGCATGACTTAATATATACACCTCTTTTCATTTCTCCTCTGTGTCCTTTCTTTTCATTACTCTGTAACACTCCTTGGTAGCCCACATGCTGACTTCTAATGACTTGTGTCTTAACCCTGATTTTATTTTTAATGTCTCTTTTATTTCTTTTTTTAAGAGGACGAGCTCAAGGTATTTATAATGATTTTTTTAAATGCATTTCTCACTTTTATTTATAATCTCTTGCAAACTGGAAGCAAAGCTCTTTTTCTTTATTAATATATCATTTCTATTGTACTCTAGCCTTGTACTGCTGGAGCTGATCTTCAGGTCTTAAATACTCTCAGACTTCAGGGATACTTGGAGCCAGGATTTTCAGTCCAATCAATCTCTGAGTGTGGGGCTTCCTCTGAATGTTCTCTGACATTTATTTATTTTTATTAAAGATTGTCTTCTCCCTCGGGATAGGAAACAACAACACCACCAACAAAACACATATACAAAATTACACAGACTTTGCAAGAAGTTATTTTTATAAATGTGGCCGGATTTGGGGCCATCAGTACTGTCTGTTCTCCTTGTCTTTCTTAATGATGATATAAAGACACTCAAAGAATATTTCTCTTGGATGGGAATCAAGATTCACTCCTACTGTGAGGTCCAAGCAGATCAACATCAGTATCTCAGCGGAAACTTGCTTGATGTCACCCAACCCCGTGGGGTTTCATCCATGTCCAGGCCTGTGAAGAAAGCCTTTCTGAGACCTCTGCTCTCCCATTTACTTCCAGATCACTTTGCTCCAATTTCTCAACAATTTTATCGGTGCCCCTCTCGACCTCAATGCCTGAATTTGCTAGCTCACAAAAGGGCAGCAGCCGCTTCCAGCATGTGCCTGTCTCATAAGCAATACGAACTACCCTTCTTGAATTGTCTTCCAGGCATAAGACCTACCTGGTCATCTTTTATTAATTTCCCCCTTGCTTTGTTTAGTCTATCCGTAATTATCTCTGTAAATATTTAATGGTCGCTACATTGATCTCTATTGCCATTCTTGCTTTCTTTAATGTCTCAGGCTTGCTGCAGAACACAAGAATTACAGAATCAGTTCAACAAACTATGGCCACGGAATCAGCTTCTCAGCTGTGCTCACTTCTACAGGGAAGTTTCTGCTGCGTTTGGAAAGGCAAATATTTCCCTCATCCTCCTTTCCTTTACAAGCAGTGTCTTTCTGTCCATTCAGATTCAATATCCTCATGTGTATTTGTTATTTGCATGGCAGCTGACCTGAAGCAATTGCCATCCTGTTGTGTCCAGCACTACACCAATAGAAACCAGAAAGAAAGGTCCGGTCCTTAAGATGAATACAGAAAAAAAGATAGAAAAACTGCATTACCTAATTACAGAACTGAAGTAGATTTGCCATTTTCCATGCTGTTACCTCCCTCCCAGCCTTGTTTTTATCATCCTTTCCTTTTGCCTGCTCTTCAGGTTCTTCTTTCGCAGAATGCAAAGCCAGTGGCACATCTGACTTTGATTCAAAGTGAACCAGTGAAGGCTTCAGGGCAGGGATTGTCTTTCTCGTATGTTGGCATAGCAGTTTTCAAATACCCACCTTCCATGAAGTGTGTCCCCATTCTCGGGTAGCCCTCAGCAAAGTTCTGTGAGCATGATGCAGCACTGACTACTCTCAGCAGCATCAAAAATTCTGAGTGTGCATCATTTTCCTTGAATAATTCCTTTTTCTGTAGTGCTGCTTCATTAACTCTCCTGACTGACAAGTTTTACCCTGATCTAAGCTTTCATTTCCACTTTGAAATGACTTGTTAGACAAGCTTGAGATCCTTCTGACTTTGCTCCGTAACTGGTTTTCACTTATTATTAATGAAATGGTCAGAGTTTAACAATCCCCATTTTGGTTGTTGATATCATTGTGTGTACTAGAGGTTATATCAGCAGCAACACAGATGTAATTTTATTCAGATCTACTGCAGGATATGTATAATTTGCAAGCAAAATTGCCCCTTTCTCTACTCTTTCCTTTTTTTATTTTTTTGCAATAATGAAACTCAAACACTTTGCAGGCTTTACTGCGAGACCCTCTTTCAACATTATCTTTTTTTCTTGCTTGTGATCTCCCTTGAGCGTCGGTAGCATTGCAGGAAGTTACAACATCTGTCCATCTTTTCTGCTCATCTTTGAAACACCCAAGGCAGACCGTGATGGTGCTGTACCATTTTTTTAATTTTCCTGAGCATCCAGCCGGGTGAGAGCATTTTAACCCTGATCACCTAGATGAACTACTCTCAGAATTTTACCTTTTGGGTCACTGTCCTGTGCCCTAAAGACACAAGTTGGCCCACAGTGGTTGTAGGTGGGTTTTATGAAAAGATGTGTGTTTTAGGAGCTCTGACATCATGCATTGGCATGACACATGGGGAAAAACTTACAAGGAATCCACAGTGAAGATAGTTTTAGAAGGGCTACGCAGGGTCTTTTTCTCAACCAACATGAAAGCCAGCAAAGCATGCTCGTTTTGAGCCATGAAAACAAAACTACACACTGTATGTTGAGGAGTTGATCCCAAATCTCTTCATAAGAGACGCCAAAGCTTCAGTCTGAATAACTATAAAGCAGACCACGTTTCATTGGCTTGAAGATTCAAAGTTTGCTTTAGCAGGCAGATTGAAGTGGAGGTGTCTGGCTGGAAAGGGATTCTAATTTTTGTAGCTTTTCATATACCCCAACGATCTCCAAACAGTGGCATATTTTCAGAGACATTTACACTCAGAACACATTAGAAAAATCAAAAAAGCTTCTTCAACTTGCAGTCAAGAAACTACAATGAAGGATTGTGGCTTTCAGGTTTAAACAGATAGGTACCAAACTTACAGACCTAAAAATCTGTTCTCTTAAAAGAGTCAACTTTTTAAATCCCTGAATTGGCAAACGGTGTTATTGAAGCAATGCCAGGACATAAATACACAGGATTTGTTTTGGTTCTGCGTGTTTCTTTCCAAGAATTTAATATACTGGTCCCATCTCTTGTCGAAGGAATTATCATTGCTGGAATGAAGCTTGGATGACCAGACCTGACCTTCCCGTTGGTTTTGGAGGATGGCAGGTCGTTGATGCAACACCTCAAGAAACCAGTGATGGTAATATTGCTTTAAGTCCTCCTTAGCTCACTTTCTAATGTTTGAGCTCTCTGTTTCAAACAAGGAGCTGATGATAGCTGAGCCAGTGGCACCTGGCACCATGTGGCCGTTGACAACTTCTTGAGCCAAATAACCACATTCACCTCAGGGCCTTCTCCTGATTTGTTTTGAACTCTAAAATAAATCTGTCCTTATTATAACACTGCTCATGATGCCCTGGGACACAAAATCCTGCATGAGAAAGGCCCTGCTTGGTACAGAAGAGATGTAATCCTGTTGCCAAAGATGGCTTCTAACATTTTAGAGTACCTATACAGGAGTCTGATCAAATTAATTCTCCTTTATTTTATGCAGCCCTAACTTCATGAGCAAGCAGTAGGCAAGAGAGAAAAAAGTGGAAAGTCACTGCTCTTTTTTTCCAGTCCTTAATTTTCCAGCCCTTAAAATACAATCGTAGCAAATTTGTAGCGAGATCTTTCTCAGCCTGTGGTGTAACTGAGTCCTCCCAAAATTATCTGTTTTAACTAAAACCAGCTGTAACTGCATTTCTAGCACTTGAGACTTACAGTAGGTGTTATAGTGCCATTAAAGGTACTGAACCACCAGGTTGTTCCAGACTTGAGTCTGTGTTATCTACAGGAGCTGGTAACAAAATTCAGCTTTTTGCTTCTCGGTCAGGAGTTCCTGTAAACTGTGAAAAAAGTTTTTCAAACCCCAAGAATTCTTTTTCTTTGAGAAAATATAGTATTTTGAAATGTTTTTAATTAACTGAGTCTCTCACTTTGTCTCTCTTTTCGCCTTAGGTATGTACAGGTGTGGTCCAGCCTCAGTCCAAGCCATTAAACACGGTCACGTTTGCTTCCAATTTGATGCTCCTTTTGTCTATGCTGAGGTACATATGTGAAAATGTTTACTTCAATGAGCGATATCAGTGAGACCATAGTGAGACAGAAGATAGGGCTCCACTGCAATTTATGGATTGAAAAGTTACTTCATGTATACCTCATGTCACAGAACAATCTCATCGTTATATTTTGACATACAGGCCAGCAGGTGTGATATGGCTCTAATGAATGACAGAGATTTCTCTGATCTCTGCTCCCCAATATAATGAGAAGAAAAAGCTGCTCTGACTTCATTGAAACTTCAGGCTGTGGTCATTTTTCCTTCCAAGATTCAGCTATGCTGAATGGGTCACTAGCTCTAGCTAGTGGTAAATGGGTCACTGGCTCTAGCTGCTCATCTTCTTTGCTCACCACATTCATTTTGGCTGCTGTGGGTCATGGAGATCTCACATGGGTGATTCGACTGACAGATCTGAGAGGGAAATATCTCAATAAGGAGACGGAGGGCCTGGTCTGGAGTTTTAACATCTTGCATTACCAGAGGAGGCATGCCCAGAATTGCAACACTGCAGGACAAGTTTCTCTCTAATTGAATTGTAAATAGCTTAGGACAGAAAAGAATAAAGATCTTTTATCTATTAAGCATTCCCCTCTCTATTTCTAAAGCTTTTTGGTACAAGACACGTGTAGTAGTGCTCCCCAAATTTGAATCACCTCTCTGTAGCCTTGTAAAGTTTACACACTCTGTCATTCTGGAACTGTGAATAGTAAAGTGCATCTCAGCATATGCCTAATTTTAAACACGAAATGTTGATGTGAGTAATTAGTGGGACTTCAAGTCAACGTATCATTATTTTGGGGGAGATTGGCTGACTTCTCTTCCTCTCTCTACTTCCACATATCTCAACCTTCTTTCATTTAATTTCACAGGTGAATGGTGACATTTTTTACACAAGAATGGAGAAAAATGGAACCCAAGTGATAGAAAACATTGACACAACCCATATTGGGCAGTTGATTGTGACCAAGGAAGTTGGAGGTGATGGAATGATGAACATTACTGAGGAGTACAAGTTCCGAGAAGGTAACCTGAAATGAGTTGGGACCATGTGGATGTAGACTTATCTCAGTCAGATCCTGGATGATGACTTGGAAACCTCTGCCACTGAGGGACCTTCATGAAAAGCTGCGAAAATGCCCTCTGGAATCCTTTGTAACTCCATCCCAGAAACACTGCAGATGCCTTGATCATAAGGCACAAACAGAGCACAAACTTTGCTACTCTGAAATGCTTTAGACTAAGTAACTTGTAGTGAAAATAAGGGCTAGTTGTGGAGCAACTCAAAGCATTCAAAACAATTCAAGGCTTTCTGTACAGATGTTTAGAAATTTCTTATTCAGGCCAGATGTTCACACAGTGTAAATCAGTGTAGGTGTATTGATAGGAATTCAGCTACATCAGTTAATCTGATATGGCTTTAACACCCACTTCCTTGGAAGCTGTGAAGTTCTCCCACTGCTAGTGTCACCCCAGGAGGGTTCACTGTCCTCATCCATTCATTGCTGCTACTACAAGCTATGGAAGACACACGCTTGTGATCGGTGGGCTAATGCTGCACTTTTGTTTCTTTTCTAAATCTGGTTTTCATTCGTTCCTAGGCTCAGACGAGGAGAGACTGGCTCTCGAGACTGCTGTGATGTATGGTGTCAAAAAGCAAAGTATCCAAGACACCACGTACCAGCCGCAGACCGATGTTGACATGGACTTCCAATCACAAAAGGCAGTCCTTGGCAATGATTTTAAAGTCACTATAACTTTCAGGAACAAGAGTCGCAATACCTACACTGCTACTACCTACCTTTCGGGCAACATAGTGTTTTATACAGGAGTCACAAAACGTGAATTCAAGAAACACTCTTTCAGTGCAAAATTGGAACCCTCTTCATGTAAGACTTGCATGGTTGTTTTCTGTGTTATTAACTGCTAGGTTTTTTCTGTGTTTTTAACTGCACCAGTGTTTCCACCCATGGCTAGAGCCAATTCTAGTAGCTAGAGGTAGGATATTCTATTGGGTATCAGAAGGATCCACTCCCTACTCTGGGCTGGATACCAGAGTCATTTAAAGCTGAGGCTGTTTTCTTCAGGCTGTTTCTCTTGTACATCAAGCTGCATGTCTGGGAATTGTTAATTTTTCTTATTTAGTACAAAAGAAAGCAAAGGAGCACAGGTATTAAGCTGCAAGTTTTTGTTTTTCCTTTGAATGCCTTCATTTTCCTAGCAGCATCTCTGCAAGTGAAGGGGAAAATCTGGTTCCACAGGGTGTCACATACAGAGACAAAAAGGTGAATTTTTTGTCTTACCTGGTAGAAGCTGACAAGTTCTGAGTAGATTCAAGTGACTATCTGGCTTTGGAGGACTATGTGGTTCAGGATTTTGTATTTACAGTGATCTAAAAAGTTTATATGTAGCGAGAATGTGCCATGATAGAGCAAGGACATTTGTCAGCTGGGCAGGAACCCCAAAGGTGAGTTATCTTTACAGATGCACCATTTACTTTTCCTATGCCCTCTGGAATACCCTAGGGAGGTCCTGCCTCCCATTTCTCATCAAAAAAGCAGTTCCTGGCAGACTAGCTCAGGAGGCTGTGGGCAGGTTTTTGCACTGCTCAAAGTAGGGAAGAGGGATGTTCTCCTTTTTTGACTTGGACACAATTTATTTCCTGTCAGCCGTTGCAGCAAGTGTTTGGGACCTGCTGTACTTCCAAGAGCTACCTAGCAGGCTCAAGCAACAAGTGACTGCCAATCGCTTGTTCTCCTGACAGGCCTGTGTCCTTGGTCAGTGCTTCCAGCTCAGCAAAAGTGATGGGAATGTGCTCTCACAGAGGCGAAGTAGAGGATCCTCCCCTTGAGTTCCTTGCTGAGAGAGTCAGCAGCCATGACTTTGCCTTCTAGACACTGCTACTGGGCAAATCAATCTTTCTGAGGGCAGCGGGAGCGGCAGAACTTTGGGAGCCCAAAGGATGGGCCTCCTGAACTGGGTCTGCTGCTGGATCACAGCAACCCTGGCTGACCTCTGAGCTTTCTTTCTCATCTACATCATCCCAGCTCAAGAGACACTGTGAGCCCTCTTTCCTCAAAGAGGATGAATTTTGTTTCAGTGAGAAGCCTCCATGGAACCACAGTTCCTATCAGGCCACAAAAAAAAAAAAAAAATCCTCTGCTTTCTTCCTCTCTTCGAACATCATCTGAAACTGCACATTTTAATTGGAGCTGATTATTCTGCACAAAGTAGAAGTCCACTGATAAGAATATACTGGTGAAGGTTAATAAAACTTCTACCTACAGTCTGTAACAGAGCCCTGAGAGCTGCTTGCTGATTCTTTCTAAATCCCTGGATCATTTGCGGGGGGCCTGGAAATGGCTATTGGGTTGTTCCAACATGCTGTCAGAACACAGTGTGAGGGTTTATAGTGACTTACATCAGTCACTAAGTATTTCATCTGAAATACTGCAAAGCTTTTGGAGACTTGAATAGGTACAGTAAAAAAATCAGTTCCAATAGTCTTGGTCTAAATTCTGGGCCGCTGCTTTGATGTGGGAAAATTCAGTCATCTTGTAGGAGAAGGAAATGCCTGCTACATTTTCTGGCTGTGATTTGTGCTTGGTTCCAGGACTTATTTATGTCTGGTCTTGTATCAAAGGTCTTTGTAGGGTATTACTATCCAAAATACAGCTTCTGCAGTGCTTCTGACCTGCAGAGGGTCACCTGGCTCCTCTCTGCAAGAAATGAAATGAATAGATGTTTAAACATCACTGAGCATCATAATTCATTTTTGCTAAGTTAAGTAAATGCTTTGAGAAAAGCTTCCTGAAATCATGCTGGAAACTCTGAATTGAGTGATGGTGAGTAAATGCAGACTGGGGAGAGGCACCTAAAAGAGCAGAACATGTATTTTTATGTATGTGTACCGAGAGCATGTCCCCATCACTGCTTCTGGCCAATGAGACATTTTTAAAGTTATTCCCACTTTTCAAGGTGGAAACTTGCTTATACCTGAGCTACAGTCATCAACTTGTGGGGCACTCTGTCCTGCAACATGATAAAAATCTCCTCACAAATTACACCATTTCTGAGGGTGATACACTAAATTTGAGCACGAATTCTTTCACCTTTTCCTTGGAAAGATGTACACGTGGAATCGGGAATAGTGTCTGAGCAGGTGGGCAGTGTGAAGGGAGGCAGTGTGATTATCTGCAAGTGTATGAGAACACTCTGTCAGGGGTGTAATGGGAGGGTACCTTCTGAGGCACCCAAGCAGGATTTGTAAGCTTTGTTCAGGGCAAGAAGCACGTATGTATATGTGTGTGTATATATATATATATGTAACAAAAAATTACTATGCTATACAGATGTATTAAAGGCATTCTTCCAGCCCACTCTACTGAAAGCATGAAGCAAACTAAGTTTTCAAACAGGAAACGAATGAATGATTTTCAGAATAATGATGAAAGGAATTGTGTGGGTTGAAAACACCTTTGAGGATTTGAATAGCTTAAACCTTCCAGTGCCTTCAAAGGTGCTTTCGCATCTACTGAGTTATATTTAGTTTTCTCTATTTTTTTGAAAAACTGTAAGGCAACTCAGTGTTGTGTCTCCCTTGGCTTTCCCAGATGCAGTAAGTAGTACTGACAACTTACCAGCACAACCAGTGCTAAGGCAATGGAAGTCTATTCTTCTTTTTTTTTCCTGTAGTGATTAAATTTAAACAGAAAAGTTCGTCTTTTCTTCCATTGTAAAGTAAATTTCTCCTGGTTTGTAACTAATTTATTTACTTATTTACTTCTCAGATGAGAAATACCTTGCCTGATTTATAATTTACAGTTAAGGGTATTATGGGAAATTCTTTTACACAAGATAAAGAGTGAGAGGGATGGAGCAGGAGCACATCAAGTAAATTTAAGACTGGCCTAGTAAATCCAGGTCAGGTGGCCACCAAGGGAATAGCTTTGAAACCAAATCAAGGAGCTGGTTTTGATGTGAGTGGATCAAAAGAGCGAAAAGGGGTGAATGTCATTTACCCAACTGAGTTCAATTATCTCAGTGTTTACAGTGTATGTCACAAATACAATACAAATAATGGATAACAGTAATCATCATAGGTAACAGATGGAAGATCTTGATGGGTTTACTAGGGTTATAATAAATGTTTATAGAGAGAAGAGCTCCAGGTCTATATATTTTGCCTGGTGAGTTGGTTAGCAGGTCTGATTCTCTGCATCACATTCTCACACCATTGTTGGCCTGGGAATTGTGGTTCAATATAGTTAAAATTAATGATTCCCTGCTTCTCAACTGTCTAGCCTACAGGGACTTGTTCCTTCCGATAATTATTGTCAGGGAGCACGTGGAAGCTCTCTGGAGGGCATACTGGTGACAGGAAGACCTTCTTGCTAAATTTTGCAGGCAAGTCCAGTTTAGAACAAAGGCAGATATCCAGCCATGTCCTGGAGAGCAGGTGATCTCCCAGGCAGCCTGCATGGGCTCACACCCCCCAGGTGCTGCTCTGGTGGCAACCCTGTGCCAAGAAGAGGGGCAAAGAAAGCACAGGAATAAAGTGAAAGAGCAAACATTTACAGGAATGACACTCAAAAGCTGGTTTGGACCTTTGTGCCCGGTAGATATGTATTTCCAACCTTCCTTCTCACTTATTTTGTGGTAGCACTAGAGACCCTCAACAGTGACCTGGGCCCATGCTGAGGGTGCTGGGCAGAGGCTGTGCACAAACTCAGCCCTTGCCCCTGGGAGCCCACAGCCTAAGTGGAAAGAGGGAAAAATTAGAGGGAAAATGATGTAGTAAAGAAATTAAGTTTAGAGAAAAAAAAATCAAAGCCATTTGGCTCGTAAGCCACCTTTTTTCCAAGGCACTCGTGTAACTGGCACTGGCCATGATGGGAGGAGCAGCTAGTGATTAGATTGCTTCAGATGCCTTTTTTCTTTCCTGTGTCTCCCCTCAGCCAGATCTTACGACATTTTGATCAAATCGAGCGAGTACATGAATGACGTGCTGGAGCAAGCCTCCTTTCATTTCTTCGTGACTGCGCGGATCAATGAAACGGGGAAGATTCTGGCCGTGCAGAAGGCGATAATGCTGGAAATTCCCACCCTGCGGATCAAGGTAGCTCAAGGACGTGGTGGAAGGGATGCGTGGGCTGTTCTCTACGAGGTTGTCACATTGACTTGTGGGGCGGAGGAGTGTATGTGTGTGTGTGTGTGCACACATTAGAGTGTCTAACATGGACCTTGTAGGGCAGTGGCTGGCTGGAGTGTGTGAGGGTGCGTAGGTGCGTGATATAATGTATTGAGTGTCCCCACATTGAAGAGAGAGGCTGACAGCAGCACTGGTAGTGAAGAGCTGGAATTATCTCAGTGGAGGAAAGAGGAGAAAAAGATCTGAGAAAGCTGAAGAAACTCAAAGGGTAAGAGAGATTACTCACTCAAGTGACTCAAGGTCTTTAACTACTTCAAAAGTCCATTATATTTAAAGCAGCACAGCACAGGGGCCTCTTGCTGAAGAATGAAGAACACTGCAGTTGAAGTGAGTTTGCTGGGAGAGCTTCTGCAGGTATTGTGGAAAGTTTCTCCAAACCTGATTGGGCAGCATAGACTCAGGACAATGTTTTAGGATTTCGGTGCTTTACTGCCACTGTGAACGTACTGTCAGTGGTGTTCTGTGAAAGTTGAAGCATTTCTGCAGACAGTGGTGTGGTACCTATGAAAATAGAGAAGAGGAATACTTGTGATACTACAAGGAGCCTATGTTGTGTGGCAGAGACAAGACTGAGGTTTAAACTTCTCGATTCATGACTGAGCATCCAAATAAATTGCATCACTTGCAAAAGCACCAAGCCTTCATCTGCTTTGAATGATGGAATTCTGACCTGCTTTTTTCCTAATACTAGAAAAAAAATCAGAACACCTGTTCAGGAAGCTTTATGTAAGCATGAATACAGCACTGTAAAATTCAGGACCTTGAAAGAAATATAAGTTTATACAACTTTTCCCCTCTATATATTTATTTGAAACAGTGCTCAGGTCTCCATATAATAATTTATGAAGCAACCACAGCCTTATGCAGAAAAGCATTTTTAAAAACGTGGATCAAGAGTACAGCAAAGTTTGCCAAAAAATCTACTCTGTTTCATGGTCTTCAGAAATACTGTGATGTTCTGATCAGATAATTACATTTTCAAACAAAATATTTTTGGTTTACTGAGCATTCTAGAGAGGAAGTAAACAAGACAAATAAACTCTACTTCGAATACCTGTCTTCAATAACCAAATTTTAAAAGTAAAGAATTCTTGCAATTCAATACTTAAACAGAATATCTTATACATCATCTCAGATTATCAACTTCAAGACAGTTTATCCTCCCTGCTGTTCTGAAGGAAGGATTTTTAGCATATAGGAAAGGGCTGCTATCCAAACCCAATGTTTTTGAGTAAAACTAAGTTTCTCACTTTTCTGTTTCTTTGCGATGTATGAAAATACACAGAAATTTTAACAGCTGTATTTTTAAAGGCGTGTATGTGTGCATGTGTGTGAGCATGTATTGATAGAGGAAATTTTGATTTATTGCTTTTTAAAGAAACTTGAGACAGTTTATCTGT
Source organism: Melanocharis versteri (assembly GCA_013397845.1). Taxonomy (NCBI): domain Eukaryota; kingdom Metazoa; phylum Chordata; class Aves; order Passeriformes; family Melanocharitidae; genus Melanocharis; species Melanocharis versteri. The sequence goes on along the minus strand of VZTG01000855.1, from coordinate 56,053 downwards.
TTAGTTTTCTTGTCAAGTTTGTTCAGTGAATGTGACTGGCAGACCAAATTTCTTAATGTGAGAGTAAGAGAGAAGAATGGAAAAATGTATCTCTCATGATGTCTTTGGATGCAGCTTTGATCTTTCCCTGTTGGTCTAAGGAGATTGTCAGACTCCACAGTTGAGGAAATTACACCATATTCTAACCCTGAGACCAGGTTACAAGAATAAGACCAGCAAATACATATCATGGTCCCAGCTGCATGTGCGGGACTTCAGGATGATTTTGAATCACACCCAGAGATCTTAAATGATCAATTGAAATAAGGAGGATGTAAGATCTCTAATCAGGCCAAGACTTCTGAAAATGCCATTGATGTCCTTTTGCACATTCGGGTCGCCAAATGCCGTTGAGAGCTTAGCTATATCTCCTCCTTTACTCCAGTTATTTTATTGTTTTTTGGCACAGAGTAATCCCTTAGACCAGAGTCTATGCAGCTTTTTGCAAGTGTCATACTTCCTTAAAACACCATTTTAGATTTATTGACAAGATACTTGCTCTTCTTAGTTACCTTTCTCAAGGCCCTTTAAATCAGTTGATGGACCATGAAGTAGGCTGGAAGATCTGCCAGCCATAAGTTGAAAACCCTTGCCCGACCAAAACAAGTACACATATTCTGTGAGCAATGCTGAATTTCCAGGGGGTTAAAGAACCCCAAATCCCCATGCATGTAGCCTTTGTTTAAAACCACATTTGTTTGGAGGTTCACTATTTTCCAGTGCAAAATGCGCTACTCTTTTGCTTACATAGGGTTTGGAGGAAAACTGGGCTTCAGAACTCCACAGAGCACATGTGCAGGGTTAGAAAACCTCCAGAGCACGAGAAGAGAATGCAAAAGCAATGGGAAGATGGGCGCGACAGTTTTGAGGGTGCAACCACTCCAGCCTGGTGTTTCTAATTTAGGGTAGTAAGACTTGCCCTTCTCTTCCTGAGCTTATGTCCTGAGCAGATCACTTCAGTGCTGGTGGGGAGCCTCGAGAGGGGGGCAGAGTCCGGGAGAGAGGCCCCCTCAGCTGGACTCACCCTCAGCTGGGCCCTCAGCCCCAGAGCTGTACGTGCAGATTTCTGGTTTTCTATGGAAATGAGGGCCTGCCTCTTGATCTGCCATGCAGTTTGAGGGAAAATTACAGTGGGTGGGAAAACGTGCAGCGGTGCCTATCAGCCCATCCAACAATTTTCTTCTCACTAGGCTTCCTTTGGCTCGTGCTGTTTTGCTGTGTGCTCCATCCTCCTGCCTTGCCAGTACTGCGTATCTGTTATTATCAGTTTCTGGTGCATTGTCCTTTCTTTGTCTTGCAGACCAAAGGTGAACTGGTAGCTGGTAAAGAATCATCTGTGATTGTGGAATTCACCAATCCTCTGAAACAAACCCTGGAGAACGTCACGCTCCGCCTCGAGGGACCTGGCGTGCTGAGAACAATAACAAAGCAGTTCGGGTAGGGAAGAGAGCACAACCAGCTGGGAGTTTGTCCCCTGCCTGCTCACAGTAGGAAGCTCACAAAAGACACTTAACTAATGCTGTGCTGAGTAATTTAATTCAAACACTCTGTCTGTACTTTAAAATCCAATACACGGGGGAGCTATAGGTCTCAATAGTCAGAAGAAGTCAGGCTATCCAGAGAGATTGTGAGAGCATTTCATCTGTTCAGTATCAGGGCTGGAGAAATGGGTAGTATTTGTGGGTAGTTGCTAGTGCAGCCCAAGTTTACTTTTTCACTGTATTACATTATTTTTAGCACTTGACAATAGCACCTACAAGCCACTATCGCAGAGAGGAAGATTTATCCTACGCTTGAAGTGTTTACTGCCGCTCACTCAGCATGTGCAAATCGAGTCCTGTGCTGTTTTCCAGAAAGGGCTTTTCTCCGCTCGTGTTAATCATGATTATACAAGACGTTCAGGTACCTCAGATGATCTTTTCAAGCTCATGTCAAGACACAAAATGTGCGTTGTTTGCAGAGCCTGCTGGCATAGCTGCGGTGTGTGTGTGAGCACACAGCTCCCCCAGTAGCTCCACTGCACAGGGCTGTTCCCAAACCTAAGGAAAAGGAAAGCCACCTTCATTATTCTCAGAGTCACACCTCACGCTGACACCATGATACCCCCACGCTAAGCAAGTTGTAAATCCTCTTTCCATTTGAGTTCAGTGTTATGAGCTTAGCATTAGCCAAGGATATATAATATAATGGAGAAACTTGGAAAATGTTGAGGCTATTGCTTAGTCCTGGGCATCTATCTATCTGGGCTTAGTATCTATCATTACCTGAGCTGATGGTCCCCAGGTGTGTGCAAGAGGAATTTGAAAAATTGCCTGTGCTTCAGCAGCTGCATAAATTGCCAGCATCCTCTGCAGCCGGCAGGGGAGGTCTGAGCCTGACTGCACCTGGGACAGGGATAAAAAGATCAAAACCAATCTCCAGAGCGGAGCTGAGAGAAAAATAACCGTGAAAGGGCAACATACTGTGCTTGCGTTGTGCACATGGTATGTCACAGGTGCTGCTGAGCATGACTCAGCATGGTCCACAAGAGTTACACGAGTTGTAGCAATAGCCCTCATTGCTGCCCAGCTGTGCCAGTCTCCCCTGTTGTTCTGCATCCTTTTTGATCCAAAAGCTGCTGTGGACTGCCCTCACCTTCAAGGATGCAGAAATTATCAGGTGCATCAAAGGCAGAAGGGTTAGGGGAGAAAAATGACTCATGTAACACACGTCATTTTCCTTAGAGTCACCGTGTTTTCCCCTTTTCAGTAATGCCCTTGGCATCATTGAAAATGGAAATGGATCAGCTTAGTCATTTTAAGATTTAACTTCTCTGAGATGAATGTAGGATGCAGGTGATACACACAGAGGACAGAGCAAGGGGCAGTTGTAGTTTATTTAAATAATAATCACATTTGTCTCCATGCATTCAAAGTGATAAATGGCTCCAGTGTGGTGATGGCTCAGCATATTATGCAGAATCATTCATCACTGAGTTCTGTGTGGGGATAAGGTTTTTGACCTTTGTGTAGTTTTAAGGTAGCTTTTCTGTATCGCCTGAGTGGCTCCACAAAACTGGTCATGTGTGACCCAGCTGATACAACATTTTTCTGGCAATGTAGTGGCCTGGGGGCTTCAGTCTTGACCATTCATAGAGTCTCTCTCTATATAAAGATATTGATATTTAGCTATTTGCCTCAGACAGATGAGGAGCATGAGTTATGGAAAAGCCTTTGGCAGCAGCAATTCTTACACGGGGCATAGTCTTTGCATGACAAATGAGAATTAACCAGGCAGTGATGGATAGTGCTAAAAGGATTATAGCCAAGCATACTTTTACACTAGCAGGTAAGTCATTTTGGGTGTTTCTATATGTCAGAGCTAAGCTAGTATTAGCATTTGTAGTGAGAAGCAACTTGTTTTAGAACTAGGAGAGTAGAGGGACAGGAAAAGGTAGGTTTGGTTTCCCAGCACAGCTGTTGTCTTCCTGCATGTGCACACACACACACACACACACACACATATGTATATGTATATGTACTGAGTTGATAGCACCATAAAATAAGGATGGTAGTGCTACCCTCTCTCACTGGAGCACTGTGAAGTTGCGGCCCAAAAACCTTCATCCTTAGAGAACCTGGCCCCAAAACTGCTCAAAAAGTGTAGTCTGCACAGCAGACCTGTATAATACCTTCTTCACTTTCCATTCAGATAATCCCTTGCAGACAATTCCCATAAACTCTAAAAGGTATTTTACCTTCTTCAGCAATTGAAGTCATTGGTTTGTCACAATTCCATTTTAGCGGGCATCTGGTGGAGGCAAGCAGGCCAGCTGAGGGGAACAGAATCTCTCTTATTAATAACAAAGATGAAAAGAGGGAAAGCACTTGCTGGAAGCAGTCTGCACATGCTCACATCAACAATGTGATCTTTCTCTGCTTTTTTTTTTTTTTCTAAAAGTGGGTACATGCCCCAAGGTACCTATATCTGTATATGCAAAATGCAATGCAGTGCCATATAGAGATACCTAAGCAACCTCTAAGGAGCTGGAATAACTCTCATTTTACCAGGGGCAGACTTGCACTGAAACAAATACTCAGGTGGGAGGATTCCAAGCTGGCTCATTTAGAGCTAATTAAGGTTTCTTGTCTCGTGGCAGCTTGTGCTAAGCCTGGGCGGACATTTCTGTCCTGACCCTGCCATAGAACATGGCACCTGAGAACCAAATCCTATCAGATGAGAATTTGAAACAGTGACTGAAGTATAGGCTTGCTTTGCACTTTGCAACACACTTTTTGTTTGGTTGTTTTCAGGACACTATAACCATATGAGGTAAGAATAGTGAACTCTTTTTTAATAACCCTCTTTTTTAATGCTGAGGAAAAGATCATTCGTTTTTATAAATAACTCCCCACTACACTACTTTTTCCATGGATTCATTTAGAGCAGGTGTATCCCAGCATACCCCAAACACATAAATCAATCAATCAATAAATATTAGCCTTCAAAATCTGCACACAGAACATTGTGAAAGCACCAAGAAAACACAGAAACCCAATACCTGAGGCTCCCCGTGCATCTTAATTGTAGCGAAAAAAATTGAAAATCAAGAGCAGTGCAGAATACTGTTGTTTTATATACAAGTTTTCAAGAGTCATACATCATGTAAAAGAGCAACCACCAACAACAGGACTCCCAAGACTCTGACTTTGACTTTGACGTGTTTGTATGGACATGAAGAAGTCATCTGAAGTGGCCACTGAGGAGATCTGCTGATGTTACCCCTGTGGCAGGGTGGTTTAGGGCAGGAGTGGCAGAGGGGTTCACCATCTCGCAGGGTTTGCAAGGGAATGACCTGGACACTTCATAGCAAGGACTTTTTTAACCACTTAAGGAATCACCACCAGGCTATAGGCTATAATAAGCAGGAAAAATGGAATTATAAAGTAGAAAAAAATATATGTTAGATATAAAGAAGTTAATTCTGAAAGTGATCATGAGAGGAAGAGACAGGAGGCAGAAGAAAATGGATTAATTTTGGAAATTTAAAATTAGCCTGGAGGAATGGCTAGAAAAGGCTTTAACAGGGTCAGTTCTGAGGGGAATAGAAGATGGAGAGAGTAATTTATATGACATTTATGAGAATGAGTGAAACATAAAAGATTTGAGACATGTTATACTATCCCCCTTCAGTTTCTCCAGTTGTGTGTCAGGTTGAGAGCACTGGGTGACTCACTACAATACTGATACTTTTCTTTTTTTCATTCAGGAGAATCCCGATGAACTCTACATTGACCTGGGAAGTAAGATGCATCCCAATGCGACCAGGTTTACGAAAGCTGATTGCAAGCCTGAATTCTGATGCTTTGAGGCATGTGTATGGTGAGCTGAATGTCCAGGTTCAGAAACCATGAACCAAGGTGCTGCCGCCTTCTCTCACTTAGCTATATTTCAAAATATTATGGTTGGGGGTGGCTGAGAGAAAGGTATAAATCTGCTTATTTTTATTTTGGTCATCCTTGTGCTGAAAACTTTTGATAAAGCAAACTAATTGGTGTGACTGAGGAGAGCATAAAAAAGCACCTGTATGCTGAATGAGTTAAAATTAGATACATGTAATTAAAGGCAATTCTAGGTCATATTATTCCTGTAGTTCACTTGTATTTATCGTCTTTTGCATTAGTGCTGCAAGGGAATTTGAAAAGCTCCATTCGCCAGAGTAATCTGAACTTTAGTTTTAATTAAGGCCTGGTATTTCACTGAAAAGGGAAGAAAAAAGATAAAGAACCCAGTGTTATAAATTCTTAGACTGAATTACACAACACTATGGTAGATCATTCAGGCTGCAATAGAAACAGGTATTTCTAGCTAAAGGGTCTGCTTTATCTTACAAATTAATAATGTTCTGGTTCGTGTAGAGCTCACTTTGCTGGAAGCATCTCTCAGGATGTTTTATCTCCAGAATTTTCTCAGTCCCTTGTTTCCCCTTGCTTCTTCCCTATGCTTTTTCTCCCACTCTTTCATGTGTGCAGGCACCCACACATACTCACTTCATACCCTCAGCACACCCCGTATGCAGTTGGTGTGCTGTTGCTCTACTTTTCTGGGTGAAAATCCAGAGTTTTTCTGCCCCTGCTCAGAGTTTATCACACAAAAGCTGCATCTGCTGGTCATATCTCTTGCGTATGATGTGTTCTCTCTTCACCCTTCTCTGCCTTTTTTCCTCTCCTGAACCCACCCTGTAGATCCATTTCCCACTGCTGTCCCACAGCAGTCCAGGCTGGCAAATGAGGTGAAGAAAAGAGGAGTGGAGTGGGGAGCCCGAGGGTCTTCTCCTGCCAGTCCCACAAGGCTAGCCAATATCCTGCACAGGAGATGGGAGTGAGTTTAGACTAAAAATATGGGTATGACTTTAGATTAAATCGTGCCTGAAAGTTCCTGAGATTCATGGCTAAAGCAGAACGAAGACCTGTTACATGAGTAACCCCAGAAACACTGAGGGACAGAAACTCATCTGGGAAAGGACTAAAGATGTATCCTGAGAGTCAGAAACTTCCACAAGCCACAGCAGCTCCTCCCCTCTGGCCACAGTGTGTATGTAAGAGCAGATCAGGTATTAACAGCCCAGGGGAGCCAGCTGAGCTCCTAAAGTTAAAAGGAACCTCTTGCTCTTTAAACTCTGGGGCTTTGCTGTATGGCCGTTATCATTTGGTGGTCTCAGTGAAAAGCAAGGGAGATGCCTTCTCCTCTGCTCCTCTTGTTGCCACACCTTGCCCACGGTACCTCCTGCAGAACCTGTAACCACCTGTTAAAGTCTTGGGAGAGGAGAAAAGCGGCTGCTCTTTTTACCAAAGTGTGGGGAATAAAGCAAAAATTCATACCACCTCATATACTCTGGGAGTACCCCAGGATCCAGGAAAACCAGAGTTTTGGGGGCTTTCACTGCAGGCATGGACACACCCTCATTTCATAGAGCTTATGTGACCACATTAGAAATTTTCAATGCCAAGTCTCCCATAGAGGTCCTGTGGAGTAGAAGAGACTGAACAATGTGTTGTTAGTGCAAGGTGACAATCTCTGTTAAGTAATTAAACAGTCTTACCAAGATCTACATTTTCTAATAAAATTATCCATTTTATGCTCTTGCATATAAACCTGCTTTCTATTCCAGATATTTTATAAATACAGTGTAATAAGAATTTAAAATAAAGCGTGTCTGATTGCACTTGTGTCTTGTGTTCTATATTTTAATCAATTACTTCTACAAAGTAGCACTGTAGACACCAGTTGCATCTTCTTTGTAAAAATTAAAAAAAATAACTTCTGAGCCATGCTAATAAAAGTATCTTTTTTGGTGCTAAGGAGAAAAACTTATATTTATTTAAAGGAAAAATTTACAGGCTCAGTTTAACTATTTTCCTTTGGTTTTCCTTCTGTTTCAACAACTGACTACCTAATGAATTGGAGAAGGTGATGATTTCCAGAGAACATCATTAGTGCCAGGAAAGAGAATCCCTGGAATTTGCTTTAACTTGTCAGAGACCATTAAGGCACCAGTTCGCCCCTAATGAAACCTTACCTATGTCCCATTTTTAAGGAGTGAGTCTCTCGGCTAAATATTTCAAAGCATTTTACTAACAGACATTAAGCTGAACGACCTTTGCCAAGAGACAGGAAGTATTTTTATTTATAGTTTATAGAGGGGTATATTGAAGCAAAGTGATGGCTGGGAACAGAGACCAGGGATGTCAACAGCCCTTGGCACCATCAGCCCGCTCACTGTGCACTGAGATGCTCACGAAAACCTAAGGACAAAATGAGGATGGCCTCTAGGGTTTCAGCCGCTCCTCAGCCCGTGCACGGGCTGTCACATGAAACACAGGTAAAACCTGACTGGAGAAGCAGGGAGTGCTGTAATTGCACTTTATGTGCACATAGGGTGTGATCAATCAATAATGAGGACAGGTTGGCAACCTCAGATCTGGAGGCGCTCTGAACCTGAAAAGAGTTATAGAGTTCAAATTCCTCAGCTGAGGGTCTTTTTTGAGTGGGCTGAACTTGGGTCCCCAATGCAACCATCACAGCTCAGAGATGCACTGGGGAGGAAACAGTCCAAAACCTGCTCTGCTTCCACAGCTCTCACAGTCCAGCAGCTCAGAGGTGTCAAATACAAACAAAAGTCACTCCTGAAAGCACACTTCATTGGTTACCAATTTGTTACATCCAAGCTCTGGGGCAGGTTGCTCCAATAGCCATCAACTTGTCACATCCCAAATCTTGCAATGATCAAAAGGAAACACATGTTGCAGGCAGGCCTGGGTAGAATATTTTGTTAGTCTTGTTAAAGGTAATCTAATCAGAGAATTAACAGTAGCTGAAATAACCAGGATGGAATTATATTCTTGTATTTTCATTACAATGATAGTACCATTTATAGTCCAAATTATATTAGGTAAAACTGGTACACATAAACTTTATAGCATACTCCACTTTCTCTGCTTTTTAATGCACCTCTACACTGCCCCTGTGATGTCTTCAGTCTGGGTGGGGGCATGTGTAACAGCAAGTCACCAGTGCCCCAGGTCCTCCACCAAGCAGAGTCTGATAAAAGTGGGGAGAATTTATCTTCTTCTTCACTGGGATAAGCACAACAGAAAATGACTTCCTTGTCACCCTATGATACACCAGAGGTAATTTTTACAGTCTTCTTGTACACTCCACATCTTATTCTTTTTTTTATTGACTCAGCTCCACAGTAGATCCTAATTTGCTACATGTGATGCATTTCACATGTGTTGGGTACACATCGTTTGGTCTCCTTTGTTACATCTAGAATTTGTCTTACCTGCCTCCTAATGTTGCACCCTTTGACAACCACTGTTTAGCTACGGGTGAGCTATTTGTAGCCTGTGGCCTCCCAGATCATCCTACACCTGCACTGTCAAGATGCCTGTCACCATCCCATCCTAGTGAACCTTTCTGCTGTATTCTATTTTGAGGTCATAAATAGTTCATTCTACACAGAATAACTACCTGCTCTTACTGTCTACTAGTTAAAAAAAGGACATAAAACAACAAGCATTTCACCATGCAATTGGATAAAGCACAGCAAAAACTAAAATAAAGCCAGTAGTAGATAATTAGGTCATTAGATAATTGCTCTTACAGGTAAAAATCTTGACAAGCGCCGGTGCCTGTGCTGCTAGGTTATCACCAAGCTGTGACCTTTCGCAAGCAATGGCAGCATCTGATTTGTGCATCAAAATGAGAGAATGTGACTGAGCATTGACTTTTCTAGTGACTGGTACTACCGGTGATAATTGGTTTGAACTGAAACGAATCAATATACACTCTGCCAAATCGGTGACACACCTGACCCCCCGCCCTTTGCTGCTGCTGGGCACATTCCTTCCTGCTATGCCGTTTTCTCAGCATATTGCTTTCATATTTGTCCTTGTTTTTCCCAAGGAGAAGGCTGTGGCTGCTGGTGCTAACTTCTGAATTTGAGTGATGGCACAACAGAGGAAGACAACCGAAGACAACCAGATCAGTGGAAGTGGGAAGAAAACCAGAATTAATATCCCTGTTATGAAAGAGGGAAGTCTAAAGTATACTGTAAGTGTCGATGGAAGGAGAGGAATTGTCTTGTACATTGGAGCTGGCATGATAGCTGGGTGAGTAAGGGAGAGATGAGTGTGCCCTATGAGGAGATCCACGCTGGGCTTGGCCTTTTCCATAAATCACCTGCGGCCCAACTCAAACAGGGTTGTGCCTGTCTGATCTCCTCAGGATTAGTCTGGGAATAGAAGGGACCCCTTGCAAACACTCACACAGCTCCTGCCTGGGTTTTGGCTACCACAGAGTGGACACAAGGCCCTGATGTATGCTGGAAGCAGCACCACTCAAAGCGACAACAACACGTAGGCAGGACGGGATGGATGGGGAGGGGAGGAGGTCATTATGCAGCTGCCATCACCTGCAGCTTGCCGTCTCCTGCAGCCATGATCCCGGCGTATTGATTGTGTGACAGTTTCCTCAGAATCCACCAACTTACGGAAATGGTGTAGATCAAGCTTCCAAGCTGAAAGTTATAAATACATCGGCTTACCCAAAAATCTTTTGAAGTGGATCCAACAGCATGCAGACTGCTGAGACTTTTGTGCTTCCAGGTGTGAAACAGGGGACACCCACAAGGTGACGGGGGTGGAAGAATGAGCACTCCCACTGTCTACTAGGTAACTATTTTGTTCATTGCTATGTGAGTTGTGAGTTATGAATCAGAGAACTGCGAGTCGGAAACATCATGAATTAAGTGATGAATCAGAGAATTGGCATGTTGGACTAGTTTGTGCAAAGCTTGGAGTGTCTGTTTTCTTTCCTAGTGTGTCCATAGAATAGAGTTTAATTTACAGAGTATGTTTTCCTTTCCTTTTGTAATTTCGAGCAATCCAAATGCATCATGACAACCCTAATTGAAGGAGTGGGAATATCTGGTCTAGTGAAAACTGTAGTAGCAATGAGCGGTGTTGCAGATGCAAGTATTTTGCTTATGCAACAGGAATATCCTGGTTGGGCACAAAGGCAACCTAGAATCTCTGTTTGGTAGCTTGGTGGCTCTTTGTTTTGTGATCTTTGAGAAGTTCGTTAGATTTTGGCATTTACCAAGGCAATTCCTAGGTGTGCTACCAACAGATACAATCAAATGTCTCGTATTTACTTTGAACCTCATTCTCCCACTCACCTCCTTTGACATCATGTATTTCTGGTACTGGGAGAATCAGAGAGACCTTCTTCCCTCTCCAACACACGACCTGTAGATTCATAGACTTCTGAACTGCATTTCACCCACAGCACATCTTCTTCAGATTTAGGAGTCCTACCTCAGTCATCTTGTGCATGGAAACTCTTCCATGCTTGTAATCAGTCTTGTTTCTCTTCTCTGAACTTCTCCCAACATTATGTCACTTTAGGTACCATTTAAACACAGCAGTTTTAGGCATCTGCATTTTGAAAGGACACTGCTAATGAGCGGCTGGCCTACCTGTGCAGGGAGAATGTGGGTCTCTTGGGACCCAGATTCATTAGGTTAAACCCAGACTCAACTGTGGCCAAAACAGATTCAAAACCTGCCCTCATTGCAAGATCTGTACCATAAAGGTTGAACACATTTTGTGCTTTTGCATGCTACGTTTAATGAAAATACCTCTACTCTGTCACAGAAGTGTGACTGCCCTCGAAAAGACCACGGATCATCTTTCTACAGCGGTGTATGAACAATAAGTAGGGCATTAACATTTGAAAACCAACTGATCTTTTTCATCACTATGTAGAGTCATAGGATTATGAGATGCTCTTAAATGTTATCTGCATGCTGCTCTTCTTCAAAGTAAATATGTCTCAGAATCTCTGTGGCTGTATGGTGCTCTTCAGGTTGTTTTATCTGATTACAAAATTCCTCTGCTTGGAAGTAACCTGCAGAATAATAGTGAAATGCTGCTGTGAACTTCAGACAGCTGCACAGAAAAAACCTCACAGGGTAAGGGGTAAATCTAGTGAGCTGTAGCTCAATTTTAATATTATTCAGCTATATTTGCATCAGTAAGTTTTACAGGAGCAGATCTTTAGAGTGAAGCTGCTAGCACTGAGTTCCCAACAGCTACAGTGTATTTTGGAGGGTTTATATTAGACTTGCCATCTCTGGTCTGAATGGCTGTGAGCCCTTGGAGAGCCTTTGACACACTCTTCAATTCAATCACTCTTCACTCTTCAATCAACTCAAACAAAACTGAGCTGATCCAATGTGTGCTCTTAGATTACTGTGACACAAGGTAAAACACTGTAAGCCATTGTTTCAAAAACATGTTACTGGTCAGAAGATGTGAGGGATGGTCGGCATCTGTGACAGCTGCATGGCAAATATCTGCCTGGGCAACATCATCTAAGAGCACTGAAGTATTCAGTATTTTTCTGTGTAGGTGTATTGGTCCAAAAGTTCTCATACCACCACTGCTCACTCCAACAGGAGGTACAAAAATCGCACCTTCAGAAGTAATGGTAGGAATGCTTGTCAGCCCAGCTTAAGGAAAAACTTCTCCAGTATCCCACAGGTCTGGTTTTGTATCAGCAGGAATTGGTGGTGCTCCCTCCAGAGCGGCACACTAACCCTGTGTGACTCCTAGAAGTATCTTTATGCTGATCTAGCTGTATCTGTGCTTGTACCAAGACGCGTGCTTTGGGAACTGGTCTCCTTTTAACCAAATGCTATGTACTTCACTAGTGATGCACACTGCCTCCAAATCCCCTTTGCACCTGGAAAAGTTTGCCCTGCTGTTTGCTTTAAAGTTTGTTGGGTTTGTTGTCCTTTATAGAACAAACAAGTTGAGCTCATTTAGGGACTGTTACAAAGATTATATTCCAAAGCCTCTGCTGCCTAAACAGTTTAGTTTGTAGGAAGACATTTTCCTTTACTCAGATAAGCTTTGCACAGGGCCATTATAAACCCCACTGCAACATGTTGATGAATTATTTTCTGCCTTTCAACTGGTTTAAGTTAGGTAGCCACAGTTTTTGCAATATAAAACAATACTTTGTGCTCCAATCAGCTAGTCCTGGAAGAGCTTTTAAGTAATAAAACCTATTCCCAAAGCTCTGTTGACCTCATCAGCATTACTGGTGCCCAAGAAAAAAAAATACCTTTGCGTTCAGAGACTCAGCAATGGGGAAGTGTCATCATAAAACTGCAAATTAACTTGCATCCAACTGTGGTTACAATTGAAAGTGTGAGGTTAAGCAAATGGGAAAAGCCACCACTTTGAGAAAAAGGGGGAAAAAAAGACTTTAGACAGCGGGTGTAGGAATTCAGGAAAGTAAAAGAACCTCTACATAAGATTTTTACATATTTAGAAATTGAGTAGCAGGAAACAAATGCAACTGGGGACAATGCTGAGGGAGAGAGGGAGAAGAGTGTATCTAGAATAACACAGACATGCTAGTAGGCTAACTGACTATGCCACTGTCTTTGTGAATCTGTAATTCCTGCCACCAAGTGGATCTTGGTTCCCTTATATCACTGCTCAAATAAACAGCAGTCAAATATCTCTCTTCCTGCAGCAGCAAAGGGACTTTATGGCTCACACCCCTTCTTGCATGCTTTTTGTCCACAACAATTCATTCAGCCTACAGGTCTCTTTTGCACAAAACCTGTGCCTAGAAAATAGGTGCTTAGAAACAAAGCATGGACTAAACTAATAATGATGGTGGGCCACAGCTGCAGGCTAAAGCTTTCCAAGGTTTTAGTATTGCATTACCCCCAATTCTGTCTGCTTTGTCCACGGTTGGTAGCTCTGACTGGACAGGTCCAAGCATGTGAAGACATTCTTGGAATTTTTTTTTTCTAGGCACGTGCCTTACCCTACTAGGGCTGGATCTGTGTAGAAGACATTAGCAGATGACAAAGCCAAGTGCTCAGGAACAGGAATACACGACTGATATGGAGTCAGCCCCTTTTCAGGGTGGTCATCACCACTGTTTAGAACAATTACACACTTTTTTTCCCACAGGAATAATGTCTCCATTGGCCAGGATGGATGGTGAGGTTGGGCAGGAAGGACTGTGATCTGAGTGCAGCCCCTGCCTGTTGGATCCCAGTGTCATTCCTGCAGGAATGGGGGAAAATGTAGTGGATAAGGGAAGGGATCAACAGGAGAACAAGATGAAAGGCTGTGTGTGTCTTCACTGGCAGTGCACTCCTCTGGTGATGGGCTGTTGGGTCCGTTTGGGATGAGCAATCAACTGTTTGTGGCTCTGGGAGATGGATTGCTGGCACAGGGCTCCTGGGTGCAGGAGTAGCCAACTCTTTGCTGCAGGAGAGGCTAATGAGGGTCACACACTGAGTCCATTAAACGTGGCAGGGAGTGTAACTCCTCTCAAAAATCAGCTGTCAATTAAGCATCTCAGTTTTCCAGGCAACTTTGGGTTTCCCACCATCCTGTATGTAACAGGGCTTACCAGGAAAATGCAGTCGTGGTGTACGACTGAATGCCTGTGAAGAAAGAGTAACTCTGCTCTCCAAGCAGGGCTTGTAGAGCCAGTGGATGGAAAGAGCAGGACAAGCTGGGGCTTGCAGTGCTCCTTGACCCCTTACCCGAGCCCTTTCTCTGCTTCCTTGGCCTTGCTGAATTTAGGGGAGAAACTTGAGACACATTGCAGAGCCCCCAGAAGAACAAAAGCAGGGAATGTCATACCGCTGAAGGGGAGAAGGCAAAACTCCTGGCCAAGGTTCAGGGTACCTGTGGTCATTGTCCTGGTGGTGGGATCCCCCCTTTTGAAACATCTGTGGTAACACAGGCTTGGGGCAGGTGGTCTGTCGTAGCAGCTTGAGAGTGGGAGTATCCCATGCTGCTTTCAGTGGGACTAAAGAGGCTGAAGTGATGGGCCACTGCAATAACTGAATTTACAAAGACTTAATTGCCCAGTTCTTGTAATCTTTCATTTTAATGATTTGTTATATTTATTGATGTTGCATATCTGGCCAGTTGAACATTTTTATCTTCCAGTAGGATCAGGGCTTTCAGGAAAATCCTGGTGAGCCTCCTTAGGGAAAGTTACCACCACTGAGGCTGATGGACTCACAGTGTGGGACACAGTCCAGAGGCCCCCAGTCCTTCAGCCCCATGCTGAGCCTACCAGCTCAGAGCTTTGAAGCACCGTAAACCCAGGGTGATGGAGTTGAAGGCTGGACTTAAAGATTGATGTGGCTGGGAGGTAGCTGAGATTAGTTTGGTAACTGCCTATACCAGCAGATACAAGAAATCCATTCTGCTCCCCTTTGCTTGTCCCCAACACAGTCATCGGTGAGGGGAGAGAGTTTTGACTTTGTTCTTCACTTCTCCATCCCTCGAAAATAAAATAATACATATGGGGAAACACCAAATAATAAAAGATAATGGTGTTTTTTCTCTTCCTTTTTTATTTTTCATGCTTCATTAATTTTGATCTGTATTGTTGATGTCTGGCTGGGTCACAGTAGATCCATTTACTATTGCAATCCACCCTAAGAGGTTCCTCGTAAAGGACATGTACAATGAAGTCAGCTCCAGGAGCTCTTCCTAGAGTATACCAGAAAAAATAAAAAATAACACAAAGAAGAGCAGGTAAATCTTCTTCAGAAGTCTGGCTGTTGCTTCCCTTGTTGTCACAAATATTGACTTTAGAAGAGTTCCAAAACTTGACTGGAGAATCAAGGGGAATAACGGGAATAAAATCAGAGAACCTGAACAAGGACCATAGCTCCATACTATAGGGATTAACTAAACCCATTCCTGAAGCCAGAGAAAGGGGGAAACGTTTCTGAGGATCAGTCATTTGCCAAGGGAGACAATGATGTCAACAAGATAGAGCTGGAAGGTGATTCAGGATAAAGTAGCTCTGCAGTGGATTTTTGGGCATCCTTGTGCAAGTCTGTTCTCTCTTTTGTGTCCTGTTTTACAACTGGGACGGGTTCATACTGCTTGCAAGCATTGCCTGGAGCCACGGACCAACGTTGAGCCACAGACTCCAGAAAGTGATCCTCAGAGCAACCACTGCTGTCTTTTCTTTAAAAAAATTTGCATTTGCAGGGAAACAAAAAATGGAGAGAAGTAATAAGAATAAACAAACTTTCAAAGCATGAGCTAATTCTTACTTGGCTTCAAATTAAAAACTGTGTGATGATCAAAAAGTCGTACATTATTTTTTTTCCCAAAGGCTTGGCATGGGCTAAAGATTTTTTAAAAATATAAATCAGAAACATGGTATTATTACTCCAGGTTATTATAAATCATGTATGTAACGTAGAAATAGATAGAGGAGTTAAAGTTATTCCATATGTAACATCTCCAGCAACAATCACCCCAGACGGTTGCTTTCAGTGAGGGTTGATTTGCAGTGAGATACAGGGCTGTTTTTCAAAGGTACAGAGTAAAAAGTGCTCGGCTCCTGCTGACTTCAGTGAAAGTACATGGTCCCTCCAAGGAAGAGACATGTCCTACCAGAACACATACAAGATCATTGATAATGTGCCAGCTTTTAAAAGAATCGATATTAACTATGTTTTGTTGTGTTGTAAAGGCAGGTTAAAGCAATACCTAAAGGAGCTGCTGTGTCAGGGTTGGACTGGCTTACATCAGGTCTTGGTTTGGCTTTGTGCTCTTTATTGACTAAAACATAGCATTTGATTGCAACAGCAAGATCTGCTTTTAATTAGCCCAAGTTGGGTGCTTGTATCCTGGATCTTTGATAAATTTACTTCGATACTGGTGCAAACGCTGAACACACCATTGCTGTGTCATCTTTAACTCAGAAATTTCTCTTGAGAAGTACATCAATTGAGCATTTCTGTGTGACAAGCACAGTAAATCAACATCTCCATGCTCCAGCTGGGTTTTCCCATTTCATCAGAGATCAACATTTTTACTACTGCATCAGCCTTGAAAACACTTTTCACCTGTTTCCTCTCTCAGCACTTTTGTAAGACATCTTAAGCGTCTCACTACGCTGGAGGCTGATCCAGAATGGCTCAGAGTGATGTGGAACAACATAGTAATACAATTTTTGGCACCCTAGAAGTACATACAGTTATGTTTTGATGCCTCTCACTCAAAATTAGCCACAGCTCTACCTCCTTAAAAGTTTGTTTCAGTCTATTGCTACAGTCTTGATGGTTTCTTACTACCTCTGAGTCAGTCACTTCAGTTGATATTGATTCTAAAGCAATGCCAGCAGTTTTCCCTTTAAACTAACCCACTGGTTTTTGAAATATACGGTATAAAAAACAGATACAGGTTGTTGATGTTAAAATGAATCAGCTTTGTGGTAAAGTACATTACATATCCTGTAGCCTGAATGTTAAACTGGTCCCCTGGAGGTTTGATGGGAAGATCTGTAATAGTTCTGAGGTCTGTTTGACTCAGTAGCCTTGAGTACATTATTGAGATCCCAAAAAACTCAGAGAAGAGGCACTGAGGTGTAAAGGCAAGAGCACCAGTAGTCCAAGGGCCAGTGCTTCTCTCTTGCCACCTCTTCATTGCAAAAACTCTTTCCCTGCATTCGTTTTATCTTAGAAGGTCTTCCGGGTCATTCCATTTAAATGCTTGGCCACCATCAAGCAGAATGCCCTCAAGGTCTCCACACACACACATTACACACGTACACAGGCACGCTCACTTTCAGGCTTCATCAAAGCACTCACATATCCAAGGATGTTGAGCCCTGGCCCTTTGGAATGTATCAAGTCGGTAAGAAAGCNGATGGTTGATACCTTTTTTTTTTTTTTATGTCTATTCATGAATGTGTAAAGGGCTTTACAAGAGCTACTGTGAAGAAATAATCTAATGTACCACATGGCAATAATCAGGCTAAGGGTTCATAGAAGCAATAACAGGATCTGACCACTCTCTGCAGGGTTAACATTTTTCTGATAACTCCAGTCTATACCATGGCCTTTGCTGATCATTCTTCCTCTTTCTCTGCAGTGCACTTGTCGCAGAAGTCCCTGCCCAATCTCTCGATATGGGCCTAGGGGTACACTTAAATACCCCTTGCATGAGAATTATCATCTGGGATGGAGCCCTTTGGGTTTGGTGCTCATTTGCTGAATTCCCTGTGCTAGCAAACATAATATGCAGAATTCTTGCCTGTGCTTTAAAGACCTGCTTACATCTTAAAAATAACTTTTTAGAAAACAATTCTCCTTTACCTTTTCCCCTAAGCCAGACAACTCAGTCATGTGCTGAGTTATATATACCTTTTTTCCTCATGCTTTCCTAATAATGGCAGTGGTATTTTTCTGGGAAAAGCTTCTTGCTTGTCAACAATTCCTCCGCTCCTGCAGCTAATTTCCTCATTGGGATCACAATTCTCTGCAATATCTTCATTGATTTCTTGTGCAACTGTTAATAAAACTTAGTTCTTTATACATAACGATCTGTAAATATAAACTGGCAAGATTTTAGAAAGTGACTAGTGATTTCTGCAAGTTCATGGTGCAAGAAAGCTTATTTTCCCAGAGAATGTTCCTCTGCCTTCTGAAAATAAGTTTTGCCCTCTAAAATGGTTCAGGCTGCATGCCCATAGTGCAGCTACCAAGTACCTACCACTCACTGGCCTGTGAGCCTGAGTGTGGAGCTTCGTGTCCAGCTCAGCGCACTGGAAACGCCTGCAGCATCTCTACCAAGGCTGTGCCCCCAGTCCCCTGCGCTGCTTTCACGACTGCTGCACGAACCTTTGCAAGGCTTCCACCCCAACCTGGCCCCCCCCACCACACATACACCTTCTCATCCTCCCATACAAAGCCTTCAACACTTAACTTTCAGCTGGTGAACCTGCTAGCAAGGTTTCCAAACAGATGGCAAGTCTCGCGCATGAGACAAATTTCTATTTCTAGCCCCATTTTGCAGAACACAAGAGCTCTGGAAGAGGCTTGCTCACAGCCTCGCAGTGAAATCACGCAGTCGCGAGGAGCAGACGGATGCCCGGACCTCCCCAAGCTCCATCTTCCAGTCCCGAGGCCAGGGTGGAATCTGCCCTCGTGACAAGAGCTCTGCTGCTCTTTCAACCACTGCTGGCCAGCCACCCCAGGAGCTCAGGCCATCGAGCAAGCCAGAAGTCGTGCCTCTAAAAACTGAGTGGCCACAGCCCATGAGAGATTAGTTTTCAGGTTGCGTCTGACCTTCAGCCATGGGTTTCAAATCCCTGCGTCAGACTGCAAACATGAAGCATAATAGGAACAAAAAGTGACCGGAGAGTACAAATGCACATTGTCCAAAGCGGAGAGCTGGTCTCTCCTCTGATTTTTTGGTTGTTCTTTTGTTTTAGTCTGGCTATCTGATATATTGAGAGGGTCTCACATGGTCTCCTTCCCTCTCAGAAAGGGAAAGTTTGTGGACACTGCACACAATGACAGCTTTATGCCATCTCCAGTGCCTGGAAAGTTGTTTTGCTTGTGAAGGGCAGCCAGGCTGGAAAACAGTGAGAGAAGGTCCTTGATCCAAGGTATCACTGAGACCCTCAAAGGAAAAGTGGATGTCCTTACCTCTCTGTACAGCATAAGTGGAGTGATAGAAAGGGAATTGCCACACCAGGGCTGGGAGAGACCATCTGAGACAACTTGTAATTCTTCAGGCAGAGAGAACGGCAATGTAGTTCTGAAAAGGAGGGTGTATTTAGAGTTGCAGATGCAAGAAGCTGTTGGGAGAGCTCAGAACCGAGTGGTTAAAAATCTCCTGGGTAGGCAAGAAACACAGGCTGTTGATGACTTCAGCCACCACAGGTGAATGGATCCACTGGTCGGACACTCTGGGTGTGGCGACTGTTCCTCTGTGTGCAAATCAAAACACCTGTGTTATGGTGGCTTTGAAGCAGGTGTCTCGTGGGAGTGGATCCTTCACAAACGAGTTTTTTGTAGGCTGTTTTAATAAATCAAGAAAGAAAGCATATTCTGACCAGCAATTCCTTGTTATTATTTCAGCTAACTGCGAACTCTGCTACTATTTTGGCTCAGCCACCTGCTCACAAAGCTTAGTTTGTTGCTAAGTGTCAAAATACCCTAAATCAGAACTGGTGTCTCAGCTAGCAACCAAGCAGCAGCAACACTAATGAGTCTGCAACATGATTTACATACAGGATCGCAGCGCCTGCTACTATAAGAAGAGCAACTATAGAGACTAGGAGGTCTGCATGAGCTTAAACAGAAAAATATATCACAATTATGGTCACTTTTGGGAAAAAAAAACCCACAAGTTCAGGGGATTCAGAACATTTTAGTATCCTATATCCTCCTCCTGAATTACTGAAACTTCATATTCATGCTGACTTAAGAAGTCTTAGGTCAGTATTTTTCAGACATGTCCCAGAAATAGCTTTTGGACATTGTAGGGCTTTTTGTTTTTCTGTTTTTGACTAGAAAGAAGTATTTTAATGCAGGACAAACCAAAGGTACATGTAATTTTTTAAGTATTTGACTCTAGAAGCATTATGGTCAGCAGGTCAGAATTTGTCTATCAGGATGTCTGGATTATGGCAGCATGCCAATTTGTTCCTTCTTTGTTGGCTCTGCTTGGCTCTGGCTATGCTCTAGTCAACAAGGATTGGTTGCAAATCTCATTAACATTGCTGGAAAATGTTCCTGTGTGCAAGGGATGAGGCCCCAAACACCCGAATATTCATCAGCAATGACTCAGAGACCAGAAGACATTAACTCATAACAACACAAATGTGAGGCTGATGCTCCCAGACATAATTTGAAGTCTGGGATGGCTGGGGGAGTTCATTACACAAACTAGCTACGGTGGGCTAGCACTGCTGAGAGTTGAGCAGTGGGACATCCACAGACTCTCATCTGGGGTTCCTTTCCCTGGTGACACTGATAAATGCACAGGAAATGCTGGCATTCAGTTTTGACCTTCACTCTTTGAAAGCATACAGAGGAAACGGTGAAAAAAAGAAAAAAAGTAGATAATAACCTCTTTCCCTCTCTTTTCCTTGTTAAACCAGCAGGCTTTACCCAGCAGGCTGCCAAACAGTACAGGCCTGCTTTCCCTCCTCTCCCTCTGCCCCAGCAGGAACCACCAATACCTCAAACTGTGCCGTGCTGGGAGACCTGTCTGGCAAATCCTCTGCTCAGCAGCGGGGAGGTTGCAGGCATTTGCAACCAATGGGCCCAATTCAGAGAGGTCGTCAGAGCTGCTGGAAACCAGCAGGATTGGGGCAGAAAGGTCAGAGGGTCTCAACTTGGGAAGGAGGAATCACAGATCAGAGCAGGTAAGAGTGATTTGCAGCACCCAGAATCAGCTTACTGGTACTCTAGCAGAAGTAAAACGAAATCTTGGAGGGATGCTTGATGCTTCAGTTGTAAAACTCCACCTGGCTCAGCAAAGCACGAGAGCGCTTGATGATGTCTACATATGAAGTAATCACATGCTTGGCAACAGGATGAAGCATGTTCGTCCTGACAAGGATGTTGAAAAAACAAGGCCTCCTAGGAGGAAAACGTGGTATCTGCAATGATAAGGAGGAGAGGAGAGGAGAGGAGAGGAGAGGAGAGGAGAGGAGAGGGGTTGGGTGGGGGTGAAAACGACT